>VMDO01005455.1:0-111698 GCA_007922755.1 Pedetes capensis | reverse complement strand
AAAAAAAAAAAAAAAAAAAAAGAATACAGCATGATCCACCTTAGCACCTCTCCGCAATCCACTGGCAAAGGAGCGCAATGGCCAAGCTCACAGCACAAGACTTCTGCTTCCCACCAGAATAAGGGAGCATGGGAAAGACCTTTACTCTTGGGGAAACAATGAGAGCAACTTGGGCAAATTAAGTGTGCTTTTCTAGTAGGCTGGAGCCAAGCAGTGGAAGGCAGGACCTCTGATGAGTGGGATTCCAGGCGGTGGTGGCGGGGGGAGCCTTGCCTGGTCAGCAGCTCCCTTCCTTCCAGGAGGATGTGCAGAAGCATCAGGAGATGCATGGCTGGGAAGAGTCACAGCCAGCAGAGCCTGGGAGGACTGTGGGACACGGTACAGAGGAATCCCTCTGCTTCTCCCTCCCAATACCACACCAGGTCCCAAATTTTGTTATGATGCTGTGGTGGAAGTTGGGCTGGGAAATGGCCCTATAGCACTTGGATTCCAAAGCCTGGACAGAATTTAATCAAAAGAATGACGGGCATCTTGAATTGAGCTTCACCCCATCTTAGCCCAAATGCCAACCACATGAGAAAGATATGTCCACACAAGGAAGGAAAGCAACTGAAAGGGCAAATACGTGAGTCAATATGAAAGATGATTTATTCTTAATCAATGTTCAGTTTCTTTGAAAGGTAATTGGTTAAGGTAAGTAGAGGAGCAGTATACTGCCGGGCATGGTGGCAGACACCTGTGACCCCAGCACTCAGGAGGTGGAGGGAGGAGGACCATGAGTTTGAGGTCAGCCCAGGCTACACAGCAAGAGCCTGTGTATGGGGCTTAGCACATGTATAGGATTACAGTGTGTGACATCAGGGTACTAAAGATAGGGGAGCAAATACGAGCACAATGCTCTTCCACTTAGGATGGGGTTACATTCCGGTAAACCCATCATAAAGCAGACAAATCAGGTCTGACTATGAGAAGTCAGGCACCATCTATCAAATGTTAAAACCTTGACTCAGAATATATTATATGAAACATGCAAATTATAAAACCTCTAGAGAAATCATTAAAAGAAAAGAAAAGAAGGCCGGGTGTGGCACATGCCTGTAATCCCAGTGGCTTGGGAGGCGGAGGCAGGAGGATCGCAAGTTTGAGACCAGAGGCAGTCTGCATAATTTAGGGAGACCCTGTCTCAAAAAAGTAAAAAAATGGACTGAGGGTGCAACACTTGCAAAACATGCAAGTGCGAGGCCCTGGGTTCAACCCACAGTACCACAAAAAAAAAAAAAAAAGAAAAGAAAGAAAGAAAAAAAGAGAAGAGAAGAGAAAAGAAAAGAAAAGAGAAAAGAAAAGAGGCTGCTTTTCCCTTTCTCTTCCCACTTTGCCTTTGGAAAGAGAGCGGAGTGTGCTGCCCAGCTGTGCCTTCAGGACAGAGCCCCGCGCTCCCCTAGCTGCTACAAGTGGGCTCCCTGGGCACCTCCTCCAGTTCCTGTTTGGCATTGCCATGCCCTGGGGAGTGGCCTCACAGCTGGGTCTCAGGCATCCACTCGCCTGCTGATGCAGGGAGCACAGAACAGAGTCCCGGCCCCTTGCCTTGTCTGGGGCAAATCAGCTGCAGGGCTCCATGGGAGACTGGCTGAGGCCATTGTGGCAGTGGGATCACAGTTTAACCTCTGCCCCTGACCCTTCCTGCTCCCACCCAGGGACTGTCCTGAGACCATCCCAGAAGATCTACACACAGTCTGCTTGCTGGGGAACCTGACCTGTGACAGGTGGCCCAGGAATATATGGTAGCTGGGTCACCTGCCAGAGGCTGCAATAAGGACTTCTTTGCTCATGGTGGGTACCTGCGTCCATGGTGTGCCTGCTAGAATATCACTGGTGCTGAACAAGGCCAAGACACCTGGGAGGACAGTACTCTGGCAGATGCAGGATCTCAGGAATTTCAGAGTTTGGGGGACTATAATAATTATACCCGCACATGCCTCTGTCAGCCTGTCTGCTATGGGAGGTTGTGTGTTTCTGTGATGCTGAAAGCTATGCCACCAATATCTCAGATACCAGCAGGGCCACTCATGGTAAACAGGTTTCAGCTGAGCTTCCAGACTAAGACAGACTATGGAGAAGGACTGGCAGCCTACTCCTGAAACAACTAGCCATTAAAAACCCCATGAATAGCAGAGAAGCACTGTCAAATACAGTACTGGAAAATGACCTCCCCCACGTCCCCCAGGCTGGAAGGCATTCAAGAAATACCTCAGGAAGAGTTGCTTCCTCAAAGTAGTTGTTGCTGTTAGGTGCCGTCGAGTCATGTCCAACTCATAGCGACCCTCATAGGGTTTTCAATGGCTGACTGTTTCGGGATTGCCTTGGGAGTGGGTTGCCACATCCTTCTCCCATTTTTGCAGTGCTGGGAATTGAACTTGGGACCTCAGAGACTGCAGCGCAGCACTCTACCAACTGAGCTAAATCCCAGGCTAGTCTACCTTAATGATGGGAATGGAGTAAAGTCCCTGGGACCTCATTTTGCTGATGTGGCACACATCAAAATGAGAAGAAACATAGTGTCTGCAACAATGGGCTCAAACATAAGATTGTGTACATGGCATAGTGTTGGGTAGTGTTTTGTTCTATTGTACATAGGGTTGTCATGAGTTGGATCCAAATTGACAGCACATAACGACAACAACAACAACAACAACAACAGCTGCAGCAGCAGCACAATAATTATAAGGACTATGGAATCAAATAGTTGTTACTAGAAGCCATCAGTGCACTGGAGAAATATAATAAAAGGCTAATGACATTTAAATATCAACATAAGTCAAAATATCAAATCTGAGGACTCCAGCACATGAGGAAACCCCCAGCCTCAGTAATGGGGAGGAGGGTCTCAGGCTAAGTATAGGAGGTGAAGAACTCCAAAGAACACTGAGGTCTCCACCCTGGTGGGTCTCTGAGGCCAAGTCAGGTCCCTGGGTCAGAAGGAGTAGGATGGATATGTCTGGCTTGATATATTAGAACATCTTAAATCCCCAGGTCCCCTGGAACTCTGTAGACTTGAAAAAGTTTCCTACTCCTCCCTTAGAGGCTGACACTTGTCTCTGCATGAAGCCAATGAATGGAGGCTCTGGCTTTAAAGACAATGTGTGACAACTCCCCCCACCCCCCACCCCTCTCACATCTACTCCCAGCTCCTCTCTGGCCATGAGACCAATAAGCAAGGTCAAGTAACAACACGATCTAGCAGAAGATGTGGGATCCAGCTAAGGGAGGAACACGGCTGTGTGAGTCTAACTTTCTGTCATCACTGTGACAAACAAGCCTGAGAGAACAACTCAACCCTTTCAGTACCATCGGGACACATATATCCCACAAAATTTCACAGAAATGCCAGGATTTGTTCCCATTAAACATGCACAAGGAACAAAAACTATCTGTACAATGTGCAACGTGCCATTGTGTAAGAATTGTTTTACACTTTGTTGTTTGTTATTGGGTGCCATTGAGTCAGATCTAACTCATGGAGACCTAATGTACAACAGAACAAAACGCTACCCAACACTACCCACTGTATCATGCACACAATCTTTTTATGTTTGAGCCCAATGTTGCAGTCACTATGTTTCTTCTCATTTTGAGTCATGCCACATCAGCAAAAGGAGGTCCCAGGGGCTTGACTCCAATCCCATTATGAAGGTTGACTCTACTTTGAGGAGGCAACTCTATCCCAGTCATTTCTCGAATGCCTTTCAGCCTGGGGAACTCATTTTCTAACAGTATATTTGAAGTGCTTCTATCCTATTGATACGGTTTTCAATAGCTAATTATTTCAGGAGTGGGCTACAGGGTCCTCCCTAGTCTCTATTAGTCTGGAAGCTCAGCTGAAACCTGTCCACCATGGGTGGCCCTGCTGGTATCTGAGATCTTTGTGACATAGCTTTAGCATCAGAGCACCATAAACTGACAGACATGGAGTTTTACACTTTATCACACATAAAATATACTATTATTGTAACCTAACATTGCTTTAGCCTGCAGCTGTAGCCCTGTGGCATCCCATCCCATCAGATCTCAGAAGCTAAGCAGGGTCAGGCTTGGTTAATACCTGGATGAGAGACCGCCTGGGAACACCAGAAGCTGTAGGCTGGGAGAAGGACCTGGCAACCCCCTCCCAAAAATCAATCTGCCATTGAAAACCCTATGAACGGCAGAGAAGCACTGACAATAGTGTTTCCCCTGTTGTACAGAGGGTCGCTATGAGTCGGACTCGACTTGATGGCACCTAACAACAACAACAACAACAACAACAACAAAGCTTTATCTACCTGTCATGGTTTTTGTATTTCCAGCTGCATTTTTTGGTTATAGTGCTCACATGCCAATTTTTCTTATTTAGGTGATTGTACATTTTTTTGTATGAGACGCTTTTTACATTCACATGAGGCACATCACTAATTACATGACGATTTTACTCATATTATGCATTCCAATTATTCTGCTAATTGTGCTCTTGTTTTCTTCATTGTAATGAACAGTTTCTGGAAATACAATAGTTATTGTCATATATTTTGACTTGAAATTGGTAGGCAAAGGGTTAAAAGGAGTGGTTAAAAGCCTTCTTTTGGCTTGTAGTTCTAGAGATTTCAGTCCATATTCCTTGGCTCTGTTGATTCTGGGCTTACGGTGAGGCAGAGCGTCATGGCAGAGGGAGAATGAGGCAGAGGCGGCTCACCCCACAGCAGACAGGGAGCAGAGAGAGAAGGGTCCAGGATAAGACACAGCCCTACAGGACCCCCTCCCAGGGACCTATCTCTTCCAGCCAGGCCACACCTCCTAAAGTCCCCACCACCTCCCAAAGCAGCATCACCATCTCAGGACCTAGCTTTCAACACTTGAGTCTTTAGGGGGGCACCTCATACTCACACCATAAGGAGACTCTAGCCAAAGGAGCTGTGGGAGCCAAGTCGTACATCCCAGGAGGAGCCAGGCTGCATGCGTGGGCGTGAAAGGGGAGGATGCGGGCTTAAGTGAGATGAACGGCCAGGTTGGATGGGAAGATTTTTTTGACACAGAAGCCCTTCCCTTGGATCTCTTTTATATTCTGGCAGAGACCCCAGGAGGTGGAGCTCCTATTCTGTCCGTGGTGGACAGGTTTCAGCTGAGCTTCCAGACTAAGACAGACTAGGGAGGACCCTGTACCCCACTCTCAAAATAATTAGCAACTGAAAACTCTATCCGTGGGAGAGAAGCACTTCAAATATAGTGTTAGAAAATGAGCCCTTCAGGCTGAAAGGCATTTGAGAAATGACTGGGGAAGAGTTGCTTCCTCAGAGGAGAGTCAACCTTCATAATGGGATTGGAGTCAAGCCCCTGGGACCTCCTTTTGCTGATGTGGCATGACTCAAAATGAGAAGACACATAGTGACTGCAACATGAAGTAGACGCCTGCTCCGCCATGGAGGAGAGGAAGGAAGAGAGCAAAAGGCTTGGAAAGATAGGCAAGCCAGAAGAGATGGGCTGGGCAAGGCAGAGAACTCACCAGCTGACCTGTTCCACAGAGGGCCTGGAAGAACACGGCATTTGCCAAAGCCAAAAAAAAAAAAAAAAAACACTGGTGAGGGGGAAGGGTCATGAAGATCCTCAACGATGGCTTTCTCTGAAGGTCAAGGCTGTTAGAGGAGACCTGAAATCGCACTGGGCTCCCTGGTAGCAACGGGACTGACAGAGGCCAAAAGTTATCCTTGTAGTTAGAGGCAAGTTGGCTGTGGTTGTAATGAGTGGCAGCGCGGGAGTGGCAGCTGTGGTCTGACCCACAGGAGGCAAGGGAGATAGTTAAAAGAAACTTGCATTTCAAGAGAAAAGACAGACAGGAAGCCAACAAAGGATTGCCCAATCCATGCCACCAAACCAGGGATGGATAAACAAGAAACTTGGGGTACAGACCAACTGAAGAAGAGGCTGGTCCCACAGCCCTGTCCCCAAAGGGACACGCAGCGATGTCCTCGGCTAACTACTCTGGGGAAAGAGGCCTGTTCAGACAATTTGAGGATATTGGATGCGGGGTGCTGCTGAGATTGGTACTAGAGGACCTAGAACATGATTTGGCGCTCTATTATTGTTGGTGTTAGGTGCAATCGAGTTGTGTCTGACTCATAGCGACCCTCATAGCATAGGGTTTTCAATGGCTGATTGTTTCGGGATCGCCTTGGGAGTGGATTGCCACATCCTTCTCCCATTTTTGCAGTGCTGGGAATAGAACTTGGGACCTCAGAGACTACAGAGCAGAGCTCTACCAATTAGGCTAAATCCCAGCCCAGGTGCTCTATTAGAGGGGGTGAATGTAAGGCCCAGCTCATTATAAAGTGCTAGGCAAGGTACAGTTCATTATGTGATCAGATACTTCTGAGCATGTGCGCAGGGCTGGCAGAGGAAGATCAGGCAAAGCAATCACAGGCTCTGGGTTTCAGATGTCAAACCTCACCAGGTGCAGACAGAAGGCAGGCCTGGTTGCGTCTTACAGCAACAAGAGAGTGTTTACAGAACATAAGCTTTGTGGCCAGGCAGAGTTGTAATCAAATCTGAGTTACATCACTCAGTTCCTGGGATTCTTGCCAGGTTCGCCTCTCTGAACCTCAAGTTCTCAGACTGTAATATGGGCATCTACTAGCCTCCTCATGGTTATTTTCGGTTACATGACCAATTGTAAGTTCTTGCCTCAGTGATGGGCAGTCCCTTTATGGTAGCCTGTTGTTGTTGTTGTTGTTGTTAGGTGCCATAGAGTTGGTATCCAACTCATAGCAACCCTGTGTCCAACAGGCGAAACACCATTATCACTGCTTCTCTGCTATTCATAGGGTTTTCAATGGCAGATTGATTTTTGGGAGTGCATTGCCAGGTCCTTCTCTATGGCAGCCTTTAGGACCCTTATTATTAGGAAGGAGGTTGGGAAGTTTCCAACCGTGACTTCCACCCATACAGCCTTGGGCACACCAACGTGGCTAGTGGCTGTGGACACCATGGTTGCTGCATGGCAGTGTGGCAGTGGAGGGACCTTCACAAATAAGAGAAGACGAGCTCCACAGGAGACAAATATGAGGATGTCCCATGAGCCTCTTGGACGTATCATCTGGAGCCACAGCAGACACCAAAGAGCAAAATGTCTGCTTTCGTTCTGTGGAGAGCCAAGACCTCAGGAAAAGTTGGGATCAAGTTCCACAGAACTCTTCTGCTCTCTTCTTGCACTACTGTGCTGGCTCCGAAGGACCCTCATAATAAAGAGAAAAGAATGAAGCCATTTGATACATTGGTCATAATCAGGACAGGCTGAGTGCAAACAGGCAGAGCATTTGATTAACTGTCAGGGTGAACGATGCTTGGGTGCTTCAGTTATCCAGAGTGCAGCTGCCTGGCAGCCTCGTGTATCCAGAATGTTGTAAGAAATTTGAAAGCAAGCCCACAAAGTAGCTCAGGAGTCAAAGGAGAAATAACAACGTCTACTCAGAGCAGACAGGGCTGGGATTTAGCTCAGTTGGTAGAGCGCTGCATTGCAGTCTCTGAGGTCCCAAGTTCTAGTCCCAGCACCGCAAAAATGGGAGAAGGGCCTGGCAACCCACTCCCAAGGCAATCCTGAAACAGTCAGCCATTGAAAACCCTATGAGGGTCGCTATGAGTTGGATACCGACTCAATGGCACCTAACAACAACAACAACAACAACAACAACTCAGAGCAGGCTCATCTGTTGCTCTTCCCCTGCAGCTGTGTGATCTGCCCCCCAGCTGCACAGCACATTAAACGCACCAAATGCAGGGACCTTGTGCAGGCAGGCAGAGGATTCCTGTCAAGATGTGTGGATAGCAGAAAGGAAGAGGGCAAGAGGGTACTAATGCAGAACAGATCTCAGAGGTCCAAGGACAGAAGCCTGGAGCGCTTCCAGGGGACACAGCAGGACTGCCCTCACCCACAAGCTTGCACCCAGGAGACCCTTTCCAGCCTGAGCTCCAAATACCCACCCCCACCTAACCACTGTCCCTTTCTCATGAGACTCAATGGAAATGAATTTTGGCCAAGCACCACTGGGTGCCAAGAGGTCCCAGCATTGCCTCACGGAGAGAAATTTCACATGATTGCAACAGCGCGATCCTCCGTGCAAAGTTTCCTCTGAGAAAATCTCATCCAAAAGACAGGCCAGCTGGTTGTGATGTTGTGACTGAAGTTCAGAGGGGGACTCAGCCATGCCACGTGTCTCTGCAGGGAGCCCAGGGACTTGCACCTGCATGTTGTCCCCACCATGGCAGCCGGAGCAGTGGCTTCCCCAGATACCCAGGCCCTAATCCCTGGAACCTGCTGTCATTACTTTATACGGCCAAAGGGTCTTCACAGATGGGATTAAGTTACCCATTATGAGGTGGAAAGATTATCCTGGATTCTCTGGCTGGGCCTTAAATGTAATGAACAAATGTTATTTATAAGACACCATGAGGGACTCTTATGAAAGAGAGAAAGAGAGCAATGACTGCAGCAGACGAAAAGGAAATGCGGAGATGGAGTGCTGGAGGAGGTGGAGGGATACGGGAAGACGCTGCCTGCCAACTCAGGACCAAGGAGGGAACCACAGGCTAAGACAGCAGGTGTTGCCGGAAGCTGGAAAAGGCAAGACCGCAGGTCCCCGGAAACCTCCTGAAGTAGCCAGCCAGACACAGGTAGGGTGGCAGGAGGTGTCAGTGCACATCAGATAGGCAACTAAATAAATCAAGGCAAGTGCAGAAACCACACAGCAAACAGAAGGCTAAACTAGCATGGCAACATTTAGAAGATGCCCACCACCATTTTTAAGGTTTTTGTACAGAGAAAAAAAGGACAACAGAAAAATTCTTTGACAAGCCTGTAGATGTCCTGGTAGCCTCTATTTTCTTCTGCCTCACTTATTTTTTTCCCTATCTTTTACTTTAATGGCTTGATTAAACTCTAATCTGTTGTTGTTGTTAGGTGCTGTCAAGTTGGATCTGACTCATAAAGACCGTATGCAGAACAGAACAAAACCATCCCTGATACTATGCCATGCCCAGCAGTATGTCAGTGCTTCTCTGCTATATATGGAGTTTTTGATGGCAGATTGTTTTGGGAGTGGGCTGCTGGGTCCTCTTCAAAGCCTACAGCACCTGGTATTCCCAGGTGGTCTCTCATCAAAGGACTAATAAGGCTCAACCCTACTTAGCTTCTGAAATCTGATGAGATCAGATGCCAGGGTGGTATGACTGTAGACAAAAATCTAATCAACATACCATCTAATTCACATTTTAAGAGTGTACAGTGTTGTAGTTTCTAACATTAGTCCAGGGCTTCAAACCTACAAAACATTGGGTTCAGGTTAAGGTGTGGGTTAGATATGTCAAAATTAAAAGGTTCACGTTGGGTTCAGGTTTGGGTTTAAAATTTTAATCCTGTGTGTGGATAGACAAAATGTTTTCAATTTTTAAATAGCTAATGATATAAAAAAGAAAGAAAGAAGAAAGGAAGGAAAGAAAGAAGGAAGGAAGGAAAAGAAAGACAAAGAGAGAAAGGAAGGAAGGCAGGCAAACATTTAAAGCTGAGCCAGAAGCAAATTTTCTATGGATTCAGGTTCAGATTTCAGGTCAGAAAAAAATTTTTAAAAAATGTTCATCTTGGTTGATTCCACACCATTGTGATTATGAAGAGTGCTGTATTAAACATGGAAATGAAAGTGTCCCTGTGGTATGATGACTTATCTTCCTTCAGGTATATTCCCAGGAAGGGTATAGCTGGGTCATGTTGTTCTTAGATGATGTCGAGTCAGATCCAACTCATGGCAACACAACAGAACAAAACACTCCCTGACCCTGGGCCAGGCCCACAGTCTTTTTCATGTTTAAGCCAATTGTTGCAGACACTGTGTCAATCCATTTACTTGAGGATCTTTGTTTTATTGATCTGCCAATCTCCCAAACTGATGTCCTTCTCCGGGGATTGATCCATCCTGACTACATGTCCAAAATACGTAAGACGCAGTCTAGTCATCCTTGTTTCCACGGAGCACTCTGGTTGTACTTCTTCTAGGATGGATCTGTTGGTTCTTTTGGCAGTCCATGGTATATTCAATCTTCATCTCCAGTACCATAATTCAAAAGCATCAATTCTTCTCCTATCTCTCTTATCCAATGTCAACCTTTCAAAAATGTATGATGTGAATGAAAACACCATGTCATAAGTCAGGTGCACCTTCGTCTTCCACGTGACATTTTATTTTTCAGCACTTTAAAGAGCTCTTTTGCAGTAGCTTTTCCCAGTGCAAAGTGTCTTTTGATTTCTTGATTGCTGCTTCAGTGGGTGTTTATTGTAGAATGAAGTAATGCAAAATCTTGGACAACCCCAATCATTTTTCCATTTATCATGAAGCTGTATACTGACCCAGTTGTAAGGATTATTCTTTTGCCAATGTCAAGGCTCAATCCATACTGAAGGCTGTGTTCTCTGACCTTCATCAATAAATGTTTCAAATCTTCACTTTCAGCAAGCAGAGATGTGTCATCTGCATAAAGCAAGCTGTTAATGAGTCTTCTTCCAATCAAGATGCCACGATCTTCTTCATAAAGTCCATCTTCTCAGGTTATTTGCTCAGCATAGAGATTGAAGACATACAGTGAAAGGATACAGCCCTGATATACACCTTTCTCAACTTTAAACCAGGCAGTGTTTCCTTGTTCTATTTGAACACTGCCTTGTGGTCCATGTACAGCTTCCTCAAGAATATAATTAAGTGCTCTAGTATTCCCATTCTTTGCAATGCTATCCATAATTTATTGTGATCCACACAGTCATATGCCTTTGCATAGTGAGTAAAACATGGACATCTTTCTGGTATTCTCTGCTTTCAAATAATATCCATCTGACATCAGCAATGATGTCCCTGATTCCATGCCCTCTTCTGAATCTAGATTGATTTTTCTAGCAGTTCCCTGTCTATATACTGCTACAGTCACTTTTGAATGATCTTTAGCAAAATTTTACTTGCTTGTGATATTAATGATAACATTTGATAATTTCCACATTTGAGTGGATCCCCTTTCCTGGGAATAGACACAAATATGGATCCCTTTCTGTCAGTTGGCCAGGTAGCTGTTTTCCAAATCTCTTGGCATAAACCAGTGAGCATCTCCAGGACTACATCTGTTTGTTGAAACATCTCAATTGGTATTTCATCAACTCCCAGAGCCTTGGGTTACACCAGTTCCTTCAAGGCAGCTTCCACTTCTTCCTTCAGTACTATTGGTTCCTGATCATACAACCTCTTGTAATGGTTGGTCATCCACCAATTCTTTTTGGTATAATGACTCTGCGTATTTCTTCCATCTTCTTTTGATATTTCTTGCATTGTTTAATATTTTCCCTGTAAGACTTCTTCATTATTGACATCAAGGCTTGAATTTTTCTTCACTTCCTTAAGCTTGAGTAAAATAGATCACGTTCTTCCCTTTTGGTTTTCTATCTCCAGCTCTTTGCACATGTCATTTTAATATTTGATTTGGTCCTCTTGAGCTGCCTTTTGAAATCTTGTTTAGTTCTTTAACTTTGTCATGTCTTCCTTTTACTTTAGCTGCTCGATGTTCAAAGGCAAGTTTTAGAGTCTCTTTTGACGTAAATTTGGTCTTTTCTTTTTTCCTTTTTAATAACCTTTTGCTTTCTTCATGAATGATATCTTTGATGTCATGCCACAACTCGTCTGGTCTTTGATTGTTAGTGTCTAATGCATCAAACCTGTTCTTGAGGTGGTCTCTGAACTCTGGTGGGATATACTCAAAATCATATCTTGGCTCTCATACACTTGTTCTAATTTTCTTCAATTTCAGCTTGAACCTGCATATGAACAATTGATGGTCTGATCCACAATCAGGACCTGGTCTTGTTATAACTTTTGATATTGAGCTTTTCCATCAACTCTTTCTACAAATGCAATCAATTTGTTTCCCATATGTTCCATCTAGTGAATTCCATGTGTATAGTCACTGTTTATTTTGCTGAAAAAATTTTGCAATGAAAAGGTCATTGGTCTGACAAAATTCTACCATGAGATCTCCAGTATTGTTTTTGACACCAAGGCCATATTTTCCAACTACCAAGCCTTCTTTGTTTCTGACCTTTGCATTCCAGTCACCAGTAATTATCAGTCCATCCTGATTGCATCTTTAATTGATTTCAGATTGAAGAAGCTGGTAAAAATCTTTGCTATCTTCCCCTGTAATCTTAATGATGGCTGCATAAACTTGAATAATAGTCATCTTAACTGGCATTCCTTGTAGGTGTATGGATACCATTCTATCACTGACAGATGTCTTTTTTGATGATGAATGAAACTCCATTTCTCTTCAATCTGTCATTCCCAGCATAGTAGACCATATGATTATCTGATTCAAAATGGCCCATGCCTGTCCATTATAGCTCCCTGATGCCTAGATTGTTGATATTTATGTGGTCTATTTTCCTTTTGACAGTTTCTCATTTGTCTAGATTCATACTATGTACATTCAACATTCCAAGTATTAGTGGATGTTTACAGTTACTTCTCATTTTGAGTTTTGTCAAATCAGGATCTCCCCTGGGGCTTTACTTCATTCCTGTCATTAAGGTCAACTCTACTTTGAGGAGGCAACTCTTCCCCAGTGGTCTTTTAAGTGCCTTCCAACAAGGGGGGGGGCTCATTTTCTGGCACTATATCTGACAGTGTTTCTCTGCTATTCATAGGGTTTTCACTGGCTAATTATTTTAGGGGTCTGTTGGCCATGTCCTTCTCCCCAGTCTTTCTTAGTCTGGAAGCTCAGCTGAAACCTGTCCACCATGAGTGACCCTGCTGGTATCTGCAATACTGGGGGTATAGCCTTCAGCATCACAGCAACTCGCAAGCCCCCACAGTATGGCAAACTGACAGACACATGAGGGGGGGTTACAAATAAAATGTGTAAAAAGCTTGTGGATTTTCACCAAACAAAAAAAGAAATTAATAAAGAGAAAAAAAGACACTTGGAATTTTGACAGTGATTGCATGGAATCTGTTGATCCCTCTGGGGAGGATTGCCTTCTTAATGATATTAAGCCTTCCCACGTATGAAAATAGAGTGTCATTCTATTTATTGATGCATCCTTTGGTTAATCAACAATGTTTTATAGTTTTTAGTGTATAAATCCTACACTAGTTGGATTGAATTTATTCCTAAGTATTTTATTCTTTGTAATAGTATTATGTCTTTAGCCATAGCAAGCTGTCATCTGATCCCACCTGACCGTGGAAGCTAAGCAGGGTGAGTCTATTTAGTCCTTGGATGGGAGATCACCAGGGAGCACCAGATGCTGCAAGCTAGGGAGAAGGACTTGGCAATCTACTCTTGAAACAATCAGTCATTGAAAACACTATGATTAGCAGAGAAGCACTGACAATAATGCTGGGCATGGCACAGTGTCAAGGAGTGTTTTGTTCTGTTTTACATAGGGTCACTATGAATTGGACCCTACTTGATGGCACCTAACAACAACAGCAACATATTGTAAATGGAATTGTTTTAACTTAATTTTCAGATTGCCTTTTATTTATGTTTCCTGGCTAATGTCTCTGAATGGAACCTCTGATACAACCTTGAATAGAGTTGGCATAATTTTTTTTCTTATATCTAATCTAATGAGGAAAACATCCAGTCTATTACTATTTTGTTAGCTGTGAACCTTTTTCATTTTATTTTACTCGATTTGCAGTATTGGCGGGGGTGGGGGGTTATGAACTCAGGGTCTCACGCATGCTAGGCAAATGTTCTAAGTTGCCCAGGCTGGCCTTGAGCTTGCTATATAGCCAAGGCTGGCCTCCAACTTGTGACCCACCCCCACCTCAGTGTCCCAAGCAGCTGGGATTACAGCCATGTGCCACAGCGCCCACTAGCTGTGGGCTTTATATGGGTGTGTTTTGTCTTAGTCTGTTCAGGCGGCTATAACAACATACTATACCATAAACTAGGGCTGGGATTTAGCTCACTTGGTAGAGTGCTGCACTGCAGTCTCTGAGGTCCCGAGTTCAAGTCCCAGCACTGCAAAAATGGGAGAAGGGCCTGGCAATCCACTCCCAAGGCAATCCCGAAACTGTCTGCCATTGAAAACCCTATGAGGGTCGCTATGAGTCGGATACCAACTCGATGGCACCTAACAACAACAATATCATAAACTAGGCAGGTTTTGAACAACAGAAATTTATTTCTCACAGTTCTGGCAGCTGAGAAGTCCAAGATCAAGATCAGATGGCCACACAGAGGTCACAAGACATGGCTGTGAAGATGCCAATCTGTGACTCAGTCAGCAGGACCACCAGGAAGAGCTGCACTGCACACCCCAAGATCGAGGTGCCAGCAGTCAGTATCTGGTGAGGACCCCACTTCCTGGATCACAGATGACCTCCCTTTTGCTGTGTCCTTTCATGGAACAGGGGCAAGGAAGGTCTCTGGGGCTCTTAAGGCACTGATCCTACTCATGTGGGCAGAGCCTCCATGATGTATGTACCTTCTAAAGGCCCACCTCCTCACATCCTTACCCTTGGGGGTTATGATCTCAACATCTGGATTTAGGGGAGACAGAAACATTCAGACAATAGCATCCTTTATCAGGTTGAGGAAATTGAAGTTTCTTCCGGGTCCTAATTTTATAGCATTCTCTAGTTATTTTCTAAAAAAAAAAAAAAAAGACAGACAGAAAAAAATCGGCATAGCCTTGACTTGTTTGGACTTCTGACTTTGTACATTCCAGAAGGTGTTGTCATGGTTGGTGCACACAAAAACAACTCAAGACAAAAAGATAAATAATTCTGTTATATCCCAAGTCTCAGGAGGCGTAGCACTGTTTAAAACATGGAAATATTTCCATCCAAAGTGGTTTAAATAAAGAACATCACTGCTCTAAAAGCTATCATCTCTGCCCATGCCATCCCCCACTTGAGACCCCAGTCGCTGATTCCTGTTGGCTTCTAGTTGGCAGCTAAAATGGGCACAGCCATCTCATAGCCCTTCAGAGGAAACAGTACTTCCAGCCTATACCTGGTCTTCCTTCTCCCACTGGTATTAGTCAGCAAACTTCAGGCAGGATCTGGAAAATGGGGCCTGGAGATATAGACCCACCAAGGCAAGACGGTCACCCGGTAACCAATTAGGTGACCTGAGTTTCGGGTCACACCACATAAGTTTCATTTTCTTAAGGCCCATTGTTCTAAGAAAAACAAGTCCCATGACCTGGCCAGCAGTCACCTAGCTAATCAACTTCTAGGTAGAAACAAAAGAAACAACTGTCCTTTAACTCTATGGGGCCAATATACAGGTGCCCCTGAGGACCAATCTGTCAAGGCCAGTTCAAAAAGTCTGGCCCAAAGAACGAGAGCATAAAAATCCCTAGGCCACAGTCCTACCTCGGCTACACAGTGGGGACCCTCTTCATTCTACGCAGGCTCTGTCTCTCTTTTCAAGGAAATCTCCCTTGCTCTCATCTGCCTGTGCTGTCTGCGCACTTATCCTTGGGTCCATGGACCCAGGGGCCAGGTGTCCCACTGCCAGGTGCCATGCCCATGTCTCCGCCATGATCTTCCATCCCTCTGCACTCCAGGGGAAGGCACAGCTGGTCTTTGGGGAAAGCAGAAGAGGCAATGAAGCATGTCTCCTTCACTGTGGCTCAGGAGACTGGTGTGAAGCCGCCCTGATGAGCCACCCTCACCACCACCGATGGCCCGCTGGACTCATGGAGTCCCCACAGGGGAGCCAAGCTGGCTGCTCTCCATGGGAGGACTTCCAGACCCCAGCCTCCTGGGAACATCTGATCCCTAGGGAAGCAGAGGTCTCCTCTGCCCTGGGCTCCAGAGAAGGTGTCCCATTGTGCAGGGTGGGGCTGCCTCAGCCATGGCCAATGGCGGGACCCCAGGTCACTCTCCAGCCACCTAGCCACAGGGCACTTCCGGGGACTCCTGCAGCCTGGACCCTGGATGACTAACCATCTTCTGAAGCAGGACCTGCGAGTCATCTCCAGCCCTCAGACTTGGATCTGCGAAGGGAGACCGCAGCCTCCCTGGCAGAAGGAAGTGTGGCCCTCCTGGTCCCTCCCAGAATGCCCTGAGCTCACTGGGCTCCCCAGAGTGTACTGAGGGGCTACTTTGTCTCTTTCTTGTGGGTTTTAGCTCCTTTTCCCTCAGGTCCCTACACACAGAAAATGCACAGATCTCCCTGCCAGTGTCTCCGTGGAGGCCCCAATCTGCAGGACACCTACACACTCCTCTTCTGGTAAGAGAGTTGCAAATCTCCTTTGAATAACAACCACCCCACTTCTCCCTGAGCAGGTGACTCAGTCGAGTGAACGAACAGAGCTCCAAACTCTGCTGACAGCTATTGCTTCAGGGACCGGCATAGCACCCAAGTCTGTTTCTACCAGAGTACATCCTCAGACTTGCTCAGAAGCCTATGATATGAGATGTGTTCTTTTTTCCCACCGCCTCTAACCTGAAAGACTTCAGGACCATGGGCCCCATTGTGGTTTCCGGTACACAGTCCAAGAACAGAGTTAACATGAAGGAGAATGGCGGAGTGGAGAGACAAAGATACTGTTTGACATTCTCTGAGCTCCTGGATTAAGCCATGCCTGAACTTGATATCTCCCTTGAACTTTTCAATTACATAAAGAAATAAATTCTCTTTTTGCTCTAACTAATGTGGGTTAGAATTCCCGTTATTTGCATCTGGAAGATTCCTAACAGACACAGTCACCATGCCTATGGACATGTGGATGACTTAGACGTGCTCCCTTTTTGTCTTCCTTCTCCCGGATTAACCTCCCTGATCCTGCAAAGCATGTCTCAGATGGTATCTAAAGCTCCCTGTGACTTCTGTCCTTACTGATGGTTTCCTTCCTAACCTAATGTGCTTGTACTTTCGAATCTACTCATTCTTTTAAAGCTGTCCTTAAAAACCTCTTACAGGTCTTCTTTTATAAATGGAGAAAAGATTGAGGTTGTCCAAGATTTGCTTTGCTTGGCTCTATAATCAACATCCGTGGACGCAGCAGTCAAGAAATCAAAAGACACATTGCTCTAGGAAAATCTGTGGCAAAAGATCTGTTTAGTGTATTGAAAAGCAAAGATGTCACATTGAAGATGAAGGTGCACCTGATTTATGCCATGGTATTTTCAGTCGCATCATATGGTTGTGAAAGCTGGACATTAAACAAGGGAGACAAGAAAGGAATTGATGCTTTTGAATTATGGTGCTAGAGACGAATATTGAATACATCATGGACTGCCAAAAGAACCAACAGATCTGTCCTAGAAGAAGTGCAACCTGAGTGTTCCTTGGAAGTAAGAATGGCCAGACTGCATCTTACATATTTTGGACATGTAGTCAGGAGAGACCAATCCCTGGAGAAAGACATCATGTTTGGGAGAGTGGCAGGTCAACAACAAAAAAAGGAAAACCCTCCACCAGATGGATTGACACAGTGTCTGCAACAATGGGCTTAAATATAAATAAGATCGTGGGCCTGGCACAGAATCAAGAGGTGTTACAATCTGCTGTACATAGGGTCGCTATGAGTCAGACTCGACGGCACCTAACAACAGGTCTTCTTGACCCTTTTAATGGCAGGAACCAGGGCTTATCTGTCTTGTGTGTGCAGCAACCCTGCCCAGCCCTGCCTGCCCCAACAGGTCCTGAGAACTTCTGAGAATCCATGAGTTCTACAAAAAGCAGGTACCATGCCAGCATGTCAAACAGCATACAGTAGGTGCTATTGGAAGGGACTGGAGCTGCCGAGTGAGCAGCTCCTCTGCATTTTACCTGGCATTACTGTTCATCTCCTATAATACGCCGATCTGTTTCAGAACCTTTGTTTTGCAGAGCCGCCTTCCGTGCGCATGCACAGAGTGCATGCTCTTCTGCATGGCTTTCTGAGGTCCCTTGCACTCATTTCTCTCATGGAAATCCCACACGGGCTTCTTCCACCAAGGACCCAAGCCCCGATTCAGGGCCTTGACCTTGCGTGGGAAGAATCTACCACCAAGACACAGGCATAGGCCAACTGCTTCACAAAGCGTTTCACCCCTCAGAAAATCCCCTGTCCCGGCATCCCGGGTGCTGCCCAGACTCTTCAAATACAAGGGCAAATAAAATCAATAAAAGTAAATATTGTACTCCTAAGCAAAAGAATGCCTAGCAACCAAGAACAAAGGAGGCTGGAGGAGGAGGGTTGACTTCACAAGCCTGTGTGCAAACTGCACCAAAATCTTTTGTGTGAACAACACATTTTGAGTGTTAAATTACAGAACGGGTAGGGGTGCTAAGGCTGAGAACCAGCAGAGAGGTGATACGCCCAGGCCTCGTCCTGGAGGAGGGGCAGGAGTCCGTGGCCCTTGTCCCACTGACTGGCATTGGGGTGGGCTCCCCCGCTGCAGCTGTGAGACTGGCACCAGGCTTTCAGCCCTTTAAGGACCCCACAGTCTGAAAGGGTGGAGGAGCAACCCCAGGAAGAACTCAAAAGAAAGCATCAAGTCACACATGTGAGCGTTCTAATGATTTCTCCAACCATGTCAATGCTCTGTTCAAAATAAGGTACGTAAAGCACCTTGTATCACCCTCATAAGAGGGGTTTCGTTCTGAAAACTTTTAAGCATATTCAAGGTAGAAGATTATGGCTTTTGAACCTGCCAATCATCTGGGTCCAAGATTAGTCAGTCTGCCATTTTGCCTCATTGATCCGCTCTCTTTCCATTTCTTTGCTAAACTATTTGAAAGCAAACTGAGACCTCCTGCCATTTTGTCTGCAGGTACCCGAATAAACACCCATAAAAGGAATGGAGATTCTTGTAGAACCACAAGGCCATGCCCCTACCAAAAGCCTCAGGTGATCTTTGCTTTTGGCATCCCCCAGTACTTAGCCCATCGCCGTATTTCCCTGCTGGTCTCCAGAAGGTCCTTTTCATTCGGTGTCATCTGTAAGACTCTTGCTTTGTCTCTGCTGTGCCACGTGTATGTTGGCCTTTGGAAATCTTGGAGTACTTGGGATATATTGAAAGCAGAGAAGGGGCAAGAAAAAAAAGAAAGAAAAAGGGAAAGCTGTAAAATAATAATAAAGCAGAGCTGGGCATGGTGGCGCACACCTGTAATCCCAGCGACTCGGGAGGCAGAGGCAGGAGGATCACAAGTTCGAGACCAGAGGCAGTCTGTGTAATTTAGGGAGACCCTATCTCAAAAAGTGAAAAAATGGACTGGGGGTGCAGCTCAGTGGTCCAGCACTTGCAAAGCATGCAAGCAAGAGGCCCTGGGTTTAACCCCCAGTACTGTAATAATAATAATAATAATAATAATAATAATAATGCAAACATAGAAGTGGCATTTTTATGAGATCCTTGTGGAAACTTACTGGTTATTTGCTTTGCCCCTAAGAGACCCTCAGTGGAGGGATAGGATTAAACTGCCCCAGCCAGTGGTCATTTTCTCCAGTGTCTTCTGAAGATTTGGGGTGGAAGGCGGAGAAAGGGTGGTTGTCATTGTCTGTCACCATGGCAACCCCAGCCAGGACTTGGCAACACTAGGGTTTTGCAGTTTGAAGACGGTTGACCCTAGGTCAGAGCGAGCAGGAATGTAGCTTTGCAGACAGTGTTCCCTGGCTGGGCTTCCCCAAAGTCACAGGAGAGGGGATCTAGAGGGCAAAGGTCAGGGGCAACTGCCAGGGAAAAGCAGAGAGGAGAGGAATTCCCCTGCCACAAGGCCAGGGTGTGTGCTACTCCTCAGAGCTGACAGATCCAAGGGGAGTGAGAAATTCTGGCTCTATGGCCCAGCAGCCCCACCTCCAGGAATCCATTCTAAGAAAGCCCAGTTCGCACAAAGATTTATTCCATTTGAAGATGCCCCTAGGAGCATTATTTACAGCAATAAAATGGGCGAGCAGGATTACCTGGAAGCTCAACAACACAGGATTGGTTTAATGAATTATAGCTCCTGGCTATGGGGAGATAGAGGCCGCCATTCAAAGCTGCTGCAGGGGACATTCAAGGAGGTAGGGAAACGTCCACAGGCCCGAAATGGGAGGAAAAGAGGTTATAAAGTCAGGCTGGTGTCAATCTCGTTTTTTTAAAAAAATGAGAGGGAAGGAACAGGAAGTCTATTATTAAAATAATTTATATATATATATTCAACTACTGGTGGAGTTTTTGACATTAGTTTTCAAATTTCTTGTAATGAATGTCCACCAACTTGTAATTAATGGTCTTTTATAACAATAGTGTCTGCAGCCATAGCCGTGTGGCATCCGATCCTGTCAGGTCTCAAAAACTAAGCAGGGTCAGGCCTGGTTAGCACTTAGATGGGAGACCACATGAGAACACCAGATACTGTTGGCTTGGGAGAAGGACCAGCAACCCACTCCCAAAAATCAATCCGCCATTGAAAACCCTATGAATAGCAGAGAAGCACTAACAACAGTGTTTCGCCTGTTGTACACAGGATCGCTATGAGTCAGATACTGACTTGACAGCACCTAACAACATCAACATAACAATACTAAATATAACAGAGGTGCAGAGAAAGAGAGAAGAGCAAGGGGGAGAAGAGTGGAGAGATTGTGAGTATTAGAAAGGGAAGGAGAGGAAAGAAAGGGGAAGTCATTTGGGTGCATGGGATGTAAGGACAGTTTTAGGTTAATTTAGGACTTAAAAAATGCCTTTTGAAGGGAAGAAAAGGAAACAAGACAAAGATTTAGAAGGCCTAATGAATTTTTTAGTACATTCTTGGCACACACTCCTTGGCCTGGCGACGTCAGGCATACGTTTCCTTTTCTGAGCTTGTGCCCTGCTTTCCTTGAGAGACGGGCATAATGAAGAACCTCGCCTTTTGGGGTTGGAAGGATCATCACTAATCCATAAGCCGTAGAGATGAATCAGTACGATTTGACTGAATGATAATTAGGTAGCTGTCGGATTTATGGACAACCCAGCCCTGAGCTTCACAGAACTTGGTTGGCTGATAAGCACCTGCCTGGGGGTCTCTTGCTCATTAAAAAAGTGATGACAAAGTTGGGAGAATTTCTTCCCGGGAAGTTTCTCGTGACAGACGCCAGATAGTGCGCTCTGTGAGTAGAGGGACGTCCAGCTCTTGGTGCTGGGTGCTGACCTGTGAGTGGGTGGAGCGTAAAGGAACCACGTTTCGTGGGATGCCGGCTCTTTCGACCTCTGTTAGGGAGACTGGTGCCACCCTGCCTGTCGGCCCGGTCCATGGCTCTGCAGCTTCTACCGTGACTGCGGGAGCAGGGCTGGCAGAAGGGGCTCCATCTGCGATGGGAGGGTCTCCGCAGCCCTTCCCTCAGGCTCCTGACTGCCCCTTCCAACAGCCCCACGCACAGGGCCCTGGGGCCGCTTGCGGCAGTGCACATGGTACCTCAGGCTGCAGGACACTGCTTCGCTCTCAGCCATCATGGCTGCGGGGCTGGCTGTGGTCTCTGAATCTGGGACGGTCTTCCCATCCTTGACCTGAGGTCAGCTTCGCTGCCTCCTTCAATTCCACCCACCATAGCTGAGGACAGAGCTGAGACTACTGCCAAGAGGAGACAGCCACTGCCCAGGGTTTCCCGATCATGGGCCCAGTAAGAATCTCGTGACGCTGGCTTCATCGTAAGCATTCACCTGACAAGTATTCAGTGCACACCTGCTCTGCTCCACAACTTCCTCTAGGTCCTAAAGATACAGCAGCGAGCAAACCAGGTTAGCTCACCTTCCCACTAACAGACAGATGCTATTTGCCCTCAACAACCCATTTCTGTGGCCTTGGGAACAATCATTTTCCCATGGAGAGGGCAGGGCTTAGGCTCAGAGAAGTAGTCAGAGGGCCTGCGGCAGAGTAGGAAAGAGGAGAAAGTCCCAGAGGCAAAGGACAGGCCAGCTCAGGAAGACCTCGTCAGGGTGACGGAGGGCATTTTGCATCAGAGTTGTCAAGGAGGATGGTGGCCTGCCTTCTGGCTTATGAAGATTGCTCTGGCTGCTGTGGGAAAGTGCGTACTCAGTTCCTAACTCAAAAGGTGGCGCTCCGGTCCCCTCCTTCCTTGCCTCTCCTCCTGAATGCACCATACTCAGTGATCAGACGAGTTGTTGTCGATAGGTGCCGTCGAGTCGGTATCCAACTCATAGCGACCCTCATAGGGTTTTCAATGGCTGAGTGCTTCGGGATTGCCTTGGGAGTGGATTGCCAGGTCCTTCTCCCACGATCAGACAAGGGTATGCAGCATATTTGGGACACAGGGGGCCAAGAAAAAGGGGTCAATAGGGGACAAAGGAAGGAGGGTGGGGTTGGGTATCCCCTAAAGGCTGCTCAGAGGAAAGGTGCACAGAGCAGAAGGCAAAGCGGTGCCTCCTGCGGAGCTGCAGGACTGGGTGGACCAGGAGAGGTAAAAGGGCTGCGATTTGCCGGAGGGAAGGTGAGGTCAGGGAGGCTCGGGGACCTTGACTGACCAAGTCTCACAGGGCCACATTGGGATCTTGGGCTTAATCCCACATAAGGGGTGTGCAGGGCCTTAAGCCATGCTGTCACATGGGCACTCAGGATATTTGCCTCGGCCGCTGCCTGTGGCTGATGGGCTGGGAGCCCTGGAAGAGGCAGGTGGAGCCAGAAGTATCAAGGCCAGGTGAGAGAGGCGACACCCACCCAGACCCAGGTGCACAGGCACTGATCTGCTCTGTTATGTTTTTTGTTGTTGTTAGGTGCCATCGAGTCACTGTCACATACACTTGGTGAAACAATTATTGCCGTCCTTCTCTGCTATTCATAGGATTTTCAATGGCCGATTGCTTTTTGGGAATGGGTTGCCAGGTCCTCCTCCCAAGCCTGTGGCACGTGGTGTTCCCAGGTGGTCTCCCATCCAAGTACTAACCAGGCCCCACCCTGCTTAGCTTCTGAGATCTGATGGGATCGGATGCCACAGTGGTACAGCTGCCAGTCACTGTCATTATGTCCAACTCTTAGGCAACTCGAGAGTTAGAAACCAGCACAACCTCAAAGGAAACCCCAGATCTGTTCCAGTATGGACATAGCTGGAGAGACAGTCCACAGGCTCATCTCTCCCCTTACAGCGGTGGACACGATTTCCAAATTCTCTTGCAGACTTGGAGGGACTCAGGACAGAGCCAGAGAGAGGGAAGTCACAGACAGGCCCCTCGCAGAGCCTGTGCAATAGAGCCAGCCCCATTCACCCCAGACCCCTGGGGATGGGCCCCTGACACAGCTATGGGGTTCCCTCTAAGACGGAGTGTTCTGGGCACCAAGATGCCTTGAATGTTCAGGAGCTGCAGTGTGAGTGCCCAAGAGCCGTCTGCCTCCTCTGTCAACATTAGCCCAGAGAGTCCTGCTCATGCGCATCTCCTTCCATAAACCTGAGCTGCTCTTGGGCAGAACTACGGGAGTATGTTAAGAATGGAACAGACAAGGCTCTCCCTCCAGAGCAAAGGCTGACACGCCTGCCAGGGCCGAGCCTGTGAGGAGAATCGCTTCTGCTCTTCATCCTTCATTTTCTAATGGCCTTGTCTCCCCGACTGTCCAACTCCCTGGAGACACCAGTCACAAAGATGTCGCAAAATCCAAGTCTCAATGTTAGAGGGAAACCAGCCTGTGGATGGCCCCTCCCATCCAGCCTCCACCTCCATCCCCCACTACCTGGGCAGGAAATGAGAGGGCTGATCCACCCAGGAGGGTCCAGAAGTAGAGTTCAAGCTACAGAGCCTGTATCTGTGCCAAGCTGGTGGCATAGGAAGAAAATGGTGGCCTTGGCCTGACTGCTGGGAGAAGTTGCTGAAAGCTTTGAATGTGAGGTCTGTCACCCCAGCCTGGCCCTCCTGCTGGGTCATCTTACCCATGGCAGTGAGGACAACTTCCTGGAGGCCACAGCTATTCCCTGGGATGCCAGCCTCAAATGCTAGGGAGAATGTTCATGTCCTATGCCATCACCCATTCCCAGCTCCTGCTGCCTTCCTGGGCTCTAATGCCATACACAGGAAGGGCAGATGATAGCATGCACGGGGCCAAGGGGCAGGCTTTGTGAGCAGGGGAATCTTGGTTTGGATCTTGGCTTCCACCCATATTATACTGTATCACATTACATCACAGGAGATTATGCTATGGGAGAAGGACATGGCAATCCACTCCTGAAACAATCAGCCAATGAAAACGCTATGAGGTCTAGACAATGCACGTAATAGTTCTGACAAGGTAAAAAGAAAGTTCACTACAGAAAAAGTTTCTATCTTAAACAGAACTGGAACCCAAGGATATACAGAAAAACATTACCATGAAAAGACAAGTAAATGGCAGAGAAGTCTTTGATGGGGGGTGGGACGGGGGGAGGAAGCGTACAAGAGGGTAAGGGGGAACCTATATGAATAATGTACAACAAAATGCATATATGGAAATGTCACAATGAAAAGCATGTCAGAATGAATCACATTAAGGTGTACATTAAAAATTTCCAATAATAAAAACAAAAAACACTATGAGGGTCACTATGAGTTGGACATAACAATGCTTTGCTATGCTGTACTGTCCGGCACCGTGCCTGGCACACAGTAGGGGTATATTAAAGTGATGCTTATTGCCATTGTTTAGTATGCCCTCCTTACTTGGCCATCTGGCACATCTCAATAGACCCTTTCCTCCATCCGCCATGACTGACTCTCCCGGATCCCTGCAGATCCCTTTCTTCTATATCCCCCATGCCAGTATGAACGCTGCCCGAGTGAGGGCCACCAAGGATTTCCATCCTCTACTAGCTCCTCCACAGGAGGGATTGTGTCCTTTGGCCCTTCTCTCCCCAGCACTGCTCACATCACCTGGCCAAAAGGTGCGCTCCAGAGATGCTGACAGGAAGCGGACGCCATCACGCACCTCCTCACACACGTCCCAAGCTCCAGACAGCAAGGCCGCCGCCCTTAGTTTAGGGTATTTCCCAACCCCCAGAACATGCTCCACGTGAGGGCAGCAGGGGCAGCCAGCTCTCTCAGGGTCCCCCTCTTTCCCATCTCAGGGACGGGCCATCCTCCCAGTAGTTCTCTGACATTCACACATCTGCCCGCTTCCTACCTTCTCAGGTTTACATCCCTGGCACCTAGGTCTTCATCACTCCAGAGGCAAAGCCTGACTCCCGAGGGCCTGCGGCTCTCCCTCCACCCCTCATCTGCCTCCACGTGGTTCCCCCCACTCGGCCCTGCTCCAGGCCCTTCAAGCCTTCCTCAACAGCCAGGGGCTGATCAGCTGTGGCATCTCTTGCCCTGCCAGGGAAGGATGCAGGCTCTACTGGGACTCCGCCACCCTGGAGGATGCCAGCTGCTCCTGCTCCTGCTCCTCGCAGGTCCAGCCATGCATGGAACCTCCAAGGCAGCTGTTGCACGTGATTTCCAAGAAGCATCCCCGGAAGAACCCTCACAAGCATCAGGCGCTGCTCATCTTAAGTCAGCAAGCACAAACCCAAAATTAAACCAAGCAAAGGGCCTAAATCTCATTGCTGTTGTCAAACCTCAGCCCGCAGCCCAGGGAACCCGGCAGGCTGAGTGTCGGGACTGTGTGAGGGAAGTTTCCAGTGGTCAGGTTGTGTCGAGATCAGGTTCACACGGGGTGATGACTGCAGTTGGAATCGCATGCGCTATTTATGTACTTAAAACTGACCAGGCAGCGCCCCAGCCCCGGAGCTGCCCTGTGCCTCTGAAGTGAGCCATGGACACCAAGGATGGAAGAGACACCTCCATCCCACAAGAAAAAGGGGGCCACACAATGCCCAGGTCGGGCACCTCTTCAGAGCAGGTGCCTTCAGGAAGGTTTCCTTTCTTTTCCTCTCTCTCCCTTTCTTATCTGTCTGTCCATAACCTCTTCACAAGGTGAACTTCTCCTCTGTATTGTTGTTTGTTGTCGTTAGGTGCCCTCGAGTCAGTATCCGACTCATAGCGACCCTCAAAGGGTTTTCAATGGCTGAGTATTTCGGGATTGCCTTGGGAGTGGGTTGCTAGGCCCTTCTCCCATTTTTGCGGTGCTGGGAATTGAACACGGGACCTCAGAGACTGCAGCGCAGTGCTCTACCAACTGAGCTAAGTCCCAGCCCTCATGAAGTCTAATTGTTGTTGTTAGGTGCTGTTGAGTCCATATCCGACTCATAGTGACCCAATGTACAACAGGGGAAACACTACTGTCAGTGCTTCTCTGCTGTTCATAGGGTTTTCAATGGCAGATTGACTTTTGGGAGAGGGTTGCCAGGTCCTTCTCCCAAGCCTACAGCTTCTGGTGTTCCCAGGCGGTCTCCCATCCAGGTACTAACCAGGCCCAACCCTGCTTAGCTTCTGAGATCTAATGGGACCGGATGCCACAGGGTACAGCTGCAGGCTGTTGTTAGGTGCCATTGAGTTGATATCCGACTCATAGCGACTCTCATAGGGTTTTCAATGGCTGACTGTTTCAGGATTGCCTTGGGAGTGGATTGCCAGGTCCTTCTCCCATTTTTGCGGTGCTGGGAATTGAACTTGGGACCTCAGAGACTGCAGCGCAGCACTCTGACAAGTGAGCTAAATCCCAGCCCTTCTCCTCTGTATAGAGAAACTAAAAGGACTTTCCTAGGATTTTTACAATTTTATATTTTATTTTATTTTTTTGCTGTATTAGGGAGTTGAACCCCAGGCTTCCCATGCTTTTGCAAGTGCTCTTCCCCTGAGCCACATCTGCAGCCCGTTTTTTACTTTTACCTTGAGACAAGGTCTCACTAAGTTCCGCAGGTTGCTTCTGGCTTCGAACCTGCCATCTTTTCGCCTTTGCCCCCTGAGTCGCTGGGATTACCAGGACGTGCCACCGTACCTGGCCGTTTTCAGACCTTTAAAAACAGAAGCACTAATACAATCTCTCCAGGCTTTGGAAAGAAAATAAATAAATAAACTTTCCAATAGTTTTCCAGATGTCATCTGAGGATTTGAAAATGAAGAAGTTGGATTTTTCACCTAGTGCAGGAAAATAAGCACGCTCCATCATTCTGTAAATGGCTTCCCCAGTGCCCTTGGTACCTGAGCAGCAGAAACACCAGCTCTATCCCTGCATAGTACTGGGACAGCACAGCCACACTCCTACCTGGGACCTGGGCTAGCGAACATTTGCTTGGAAGCAATCTGATAAGTGCTGCCTGAAGGGGCTTACAGATTAAAGTGGCAAGGTTTTAGCATCCTGTAGAGGGCTCAGGTCCTCAAAATCCTCCATAAGAGGAGCCCAAAAATGAATGTGAGCTCAGCGCATTATTCCTGATACTCCACTGCACTGCCTCAGAGCAGGGCTGGTGGAAAACCTGAGGACAGAGAAGAAGAGCTCAGGGTGTGTGTGACAAGATGGTGGCTAAGAAAGGTGAGGGACAGTAGAATCTGCTGGAGAGATGGGGAGTTGAGAGATGGGAGCCAGCGCGGCAGCCCTCGCGTTTCCTAACTGGAGAGACAATGAAGCAATAGAAGCTTCGCAGGCAGATGGCCAACGCTCCACTCCTTGTGGCCATCGGTCCCAGCAGCTGCTGATGGTGCGGCTCAAGGTCCTCCCAAGGACCGCAGCCCTTGCCCAGCAACTCAGCGGACCACACTGCCAGCCTCGTGAACTCGGGGTTAATTCCCTCCTTTGCGGACACCAGAACCTCAGCTCCCCAGCCTGTCACCCAGCCCATCTCCTGGTGGGGCGGCCCATATGGTCAAGCCGCTGAGCTGCCAGAGACACTAGGGGTAAATAAAGCCCTGGGAGTACAGATGGGAGGCCGGCCAGGCTGGCCCCACTTCTTTGTCTCATCCTGGGGGACAGGGAGGAGTCCTTGTCGAGACCCTGGGAGGCACCTTTGCAATTTTCCAGGCCAACAACTTCATTTGTCAGATGAGACAAGGCCGCTCCCCTCCCAGAGCGTAGAGGACTTGCCAAACGTCACATGGTGGATCGGTGGATCGGCTGCAGTGCAGTATGGAGAGGTGGCTGGGAACATAGCTGGGCTTGAGCCCCGGCTCTGTGGCCGGTAGCCGGGGCAGTTGCTGATGGCCTCAGTTTCTTCCTTGGATAGTGGGGGGGGGGTCCTGACCTTGCACATCAGGTTCCACAGAGGATCAAGTGCATGTGCGTGGAAAGCCTGCCGCTTGGCCTTTGATAGCTGTGTAGTGGATGCTGTGGGCTGTAACTTATTCTGACTGCGACTAGCCGGGTAGATCTCAGGGTCTCCTTGGGTCCAGGCTGAGCACACAGTGGGGCAGATACAACCACAAGAAGCTGCGTAGGAATTTGGCTTCACCTCCAGCTTTGTGACTTTGGACAAGGTGCTTGATTTTTCTGAGTTTTCTCATTCTCATCTATAAAATGGGGCTGGGGTTTGGCTCAGTGGGTAGAGCCCTGTTCCACACTCCCTGAGGACCTGGGTTCGATCCCCAGCACCACAATGGGAGAAGGACATGGCAATCCACTCCTGAAGCAATCCAGAAGCAACCCGCCACTGAAAACCCTATGAGGGTTGCGTGAGTTGGACTAGACTCGATGGCACCTAACAACAACAACATCTGTAAAATGGGGGCAGCTCTGCCACCGTCCCCAGCTTTGAGGCTCAGAGGTAGGAAGATGATGGTGTGCTCATGGCAGCGTGTGGCACTCAGCACGTCCCAGCTGTTGCCATCATTAGCTAATCCGAAGCCGCTTCTCCCACTTGGCAGTGGGGGCTACTGCTTTTAGGTGAAGAGTGATAAGTTAGCGCATGGAAGATGCTGAGCGCGTGGTTGTGCTAAAGGCTGGCAGGAGCTGCACAGCGGCTGTTGAATGGCGTGAGTTCAAATGGACCATATGTTTAAAATTAGGAACCCAGATGTTAGGCCTTGGCACCTAAGGTTCACACCATTAGACTCAATCCTTTATGTGTCTCTAATGGTCTTAGAGGTGCCAAGAAGTTTGCATTAAAATGCAAATCAGTCTCCTAAGAAGGGAAACATATTAAGATATCCTCTTAACAAATTGCTGAGCTGGGTTGATTTGGGGTGAAAAAGATAGGAGAGAAATTAAAAGAGTTATCTTTCTATTGTGCCTCAGCAATGGACCAGGCACTATATGAGATAGGTACAGAAGTGTCATGCATAGTGACTGGGGCTCCAGAGGAGAAAGGCAAGGGTGATGCACTTTCTAGCTTTAGGTTCCTGTCCTGGCCCAAAGCACAGAGGTATAAATTCTACCCTTGTCCCTACTGTGTGAGGCCATGGGCTTGTGCAGAGCTGGTCCAGCTAAGGAGCTCCTCAGCAGATCCTCAGAGATACACACATGGGCAACTGGCCCAGAAACCAGTACTCGGAGGGTCTGTTTCTTATATGAGTTGTATCCCTTGATGCTTAACACCCTGCTGTATATCCACTGGGGCCCTCTGCATATTTGCAAAGGAATAAGCAAAGCTACAAAGAAGAAAAAATGGTTGAGGACAGTAAGGTTTGTTTTCTACACAAAATTTAGAAGAATTCATCCCTTAGTAGTGGTGACACCCTTAACCTATTGCCTTTGAATGAATAGGATTCAAATTCGTTCCCTGCAGCATATGGTATCTTCAAAGCAGGGAATAGAATCACCTTATATGTATCATTCCATACTAAAGATGCAGATAGGTAGATACTTTTCCTACAGGTTAGTACTACTTTTACAATTTGAAAATTTTAATGAATAGAGGAGCCACAGGGTAAGGGTGGTGAAAAAAATCCTCTTTGTACCAGGAAAGATTCTTCTGAGCAGCTCCTGTGGTCAAGGAATTCCTAGCTTTCTTAGCTCTGTTAGTAGAGTGCTGCTTTACCCTCTCTGAGGACCCAGGTTTGATCCTCAGCACTGCAACAATGGGAGAAGGACATGGCAATCTACTCCTGAAGCAATCCCCAAACAATCAGCCATTGAAAACCCTATCAGGGTCCCTATGAATCAGACCCAACTTGATGGTACCTAGTAATAAGTCCTGTTCTATCCCATAGGCTTAGTCTACCCCGTAACTCCAAGTGTGTAATGAAATGCCACATGACTACCCCTTACTGACTTCTTATTTGTTAGGTACTGTCTATCCCTTTACATGGTAGTTCTTTTATTGCTTACAATAAATCGGAACCTTTACAGTCCCCATTTCACAAATTAGAAATGGAGTTTTAGATGGATTATTAACGTCCTCCTCAGTCAAGAAAGTGCCTGAGTCAGTACTTGGGCCTGGGATATGCATTTCCTGAGGCTGAACATTATTAGCTGTTTGCTCTGTAACCAGTCGGCCTCCATTTTTAAGACAAAAAAGTATAAATCCCTCTCTCCAAATTGCTTGGCCTCTAAAATATTCTTTAAACTAAAAGAAAAACCACTGTTGAAGAAAAGACAGCGACATACACAAGCCTTGACAAATCACAGCGAGAGGCAAACTGAGTCCAGGAAAGTAGTGGAAATGAGAAAGAAGGACTCAGCAATGGGGCCGAACATTCCACACTTTTGATTATCATTAAAAGTACATCAAAGTACTTCTGAGGAAACTCTACCAAGAAGACAGAGAAAATAGATCTTTCCAAACAGGCTATGTACCTATCTCTTATTAAGTTCATTCCAATTCATTCACTGAGTGATAGAATTTTCCAAGAGGACACAGTGCTAAGAGTCAGTGTCTCCTTGAAGGATCTTTAGATGGCGGCAGTCAGATAAGGTACCGCCATCTCTCATAATGACTTCTGAGTAAGCCATGTAGTTCAAGTTTTAGCTCCACGGCTCACAAGCTGTGTAACCTCAGGCAAGATGGGCAACCAGTTGGGGTCTCTTCACTTTCATCTGCTGTTGTCTGTTGTTAGGTGCTGTAGAGTCAGGTCCAACTCATAGCGACCCTCATAGGGTTTTCAACGGCTGATTGTTTTGAGATTGCTTAGGGAGCGGGTTGCTATGTCCTTCTCCCATTGTTGAGGTGCTGGGGATTGAACCCGGGTCCTTAGAGGGTGCGGAGCAACACTCTACCCACTGAGCTAAAACCTCAGCCCCATCATCTGTAAGATCAGGGAATACTTCAACCCCAGGTGCAGTGAGGGGGAAGATGTATGTCTCGGCCTCCCTCAGATGTGGCTTTCTCAGCGGAGCCTGGCTTGATGGCTCCTCAAAGGTTTTATATTTGAGAAGACAAGGCAGCATTGGCGAGAGTGAACCCAGCCCCACATACCACCAGTGCAACGCCCCTCAGCCCTGGGAATGTACAGCACCCAGGCAGTGCGAGGCAGGACGGTGGAGGTGATGGGAGCCAGGTTTGGTCCTAGCTGCTGGCTGGCCTTCTCAGTGTTAAGCCAAAAAAGGGGGGAGACCTGGGGGTTCTTTTCCTATTTGTGACTGTGAATCCATAGGAGATTATGGCTCCCACCTTCCAATGGAGGCCCAGTTGGGGATAAGCCAAGCAGAATCTTGGCACCTTCACCCGTAATTGTGTGGCTTTTGTCAAGCAAAGTCAGAAGGACCTACATATTTGAGACAGGCTTTTGTTCTGTTGGAAAAAGAAAAATCTCGCTTCCCTTCTGCACATGGCTATAGCAAACTACAATTCACAAAGCTGCCAGTTTTAACATGTGCATTAGCACATGCCTCTCTCTCTCTCTCTCTCTCTCTCTCTCTCTCTCTCTCTCTCTCTCTTTCTTTTTCTCTCTGTCTCTATCAGGTTGATCGTAGTCCTGGCTCCCTCTGAAACAATCCATCTTCAGCCTTCACTGTTAATTATAACTCTGTGCACTGATAACCAAATGACACTGAGCCCAGCGTGGCTGTCCCTGTCTCTCTGCCTCCCATTGATGCAGGCTGATGAAATAATTCTGGGCAAGGGGAAGGCGAGCCTCCCCTCTACCGAGGTTCTGCTTAAAACAAACACTGCTTGCTTTTCGGGCCCGGCAGGGAAATTAAAAAGAAACCCAAGATGCTCTAGGCTTCTGTCTTGGTTTCCAGGCAACCAGATACTGGGTGCAGGAAAGGAGGGGTGCTTTCTTCTGGTGCCAGACAGTATTGATAGACAGTGGGCGAACGTTCAAAGCCGAGGAGCTGGGAAGGGACAGAGGAAGCCCGCGCAAGCCTCATTACCCTAATCAACCATAGAGTCAGCCCGTTGGCGGGGAGAGATGGAAAACGAGCCCATCTGCAGGGCTGGCCTGGGCTGCCGGAGAAGCTTTTCTGTCTTTTCTAAAGATGCAGCGGCTGCAAGCGCAAGGTCTCCCAGGGAGCCATCGTCCTGGCAGCTAAAGATGAGGGTGTAATGCAGGTGAGCAGAAGGAACCTGCCAAGTACCTCCTTAGGGAGCCCCAAGGACCGCTGGGGTGGGCCAGAGTCCCGGCTGTGGGCTGAGGATGCGGGAAGAAAGCGCAGCCCGGCCGTTCCCTCTTCGGTACAACTAAACAAGATCCTCCCGTGTGCCGAGCACCTTGCGAAGCTGGAGGGCGCAGGAGTGAAGAAGAGGACAAGCCTCACCCCTCAACGCCCCTTCGCTGTTTCTTTTCTCAGTGTTCAGAGCCCCCAGGGGAGGCCAGGGTGTGGTGAGTCCATGGTCAGGCGCTCCTCACACAGACCTGGGTTCAGATTGGAGCCCTGCCACTTGGCATCCCTTTGCCCAGCGCCTAACCTCTCTGAGCGTCCCTGTCCCTTCTCCCCAAAGGGTGATTGTGCCCCAGCCTTCAGCACAAGCCCAGTGTTTCTACTCACAGAGAGAGATTTCTGACTCTTCTCCGGGGGTTCTCTGGTGACTCAGTAAACAATCGGTGTACCCCAGACTGTGAGAATTCCTCTGATGGGTTCCAGCAGTGCAGTGACCCCACACTGCCCTGGCCCCTGCAGTTCTTACAGCACCTTCCGGCCCACAGAACGCAGATTGCACATGCATTACGCCAACACTCAGCCGGCGCCCAGGGTTCAGTCAGTGAGCAGTGTATGGTACATCCCGGCATGCCAGGAATTAGCGCTCCCACATTGAAGGGGAGGAAACCAGATCAGAGAGGGTAGGAGGGCTAGTGGTTCCCCAGGAAGCAGGGTGTCCCTGCCAGGAACTGCAGGAGGGACGAATTCAATAAACTGTACTAAACAAAGAGCTGTCCTGTCCCTGCCCCTTGTTGCTGTGGCCTTCTCCTGGCCAGTGGGATGTGCGCCCAGTGGAGTGGTTCCCGGAGCCCCCTGGGGTGCAGTCAGATCTCTGCCCATGTGAGCAGCATGCCATTGCTCTATAGCTGCCATGGTGCCCCAGGTTCAGTTTGACATCTCATGTCTGCCAACACCCTGGTTCCCTTACTGATGTCCACGTCTCCTGAAGCTATAAAAAATGAAACAAAAAAGACAAAAAGAAAAAAAAAAAAAAAGAGAGGCAGAGAGGACCTGGGCCTTGTTTCACATGCCTGTAATCCCAGCGACTTGGGTAGTAGAGGCAGGAGGATTGCAAGTTCGAGGCCAGAGGCAGCCGCCATAACTTAAGGAGAACCTGACTCAAGATAAAAAATAAAAAAGGGGCTGGGGGTGCAGCTCAGTGGTGGAGCATGGCCCTTGCATGTGTGAGGCCCTGGGGCCAATTCCTGAGGACTGTAAAAAAAATAAATAGCAGAGTTAAAAAAAAAAATAAATAGCCCCTGTCTCCCCGGGTTAGCCTTGGCTTGCCTTTCACTAGCTGTGTGGCTTTGGGAAAGTTCCTGAAATTCCCCAAGCCTTGGTTTCCTCATCTCTGAAGCTGAGCTGCTGTTCCCGTCTCACAGGGCCAGGGTGAAATTTGAGGACCAAATGCAGATCTGGTGTTGCGCAGAAAGTAGCTGGCACTCTGGAAGAATTAGATGCTTTTTAGTGAGCAGCAGGGTTGATTTTAACCTATAAATTCTTTTGAAAGTCGCTCAGAAAACAGCCCTCACACAGTCAAAGGTGACTTGGCTTCCTTTGATAAGCAGTCAGGAAGAGGCCTCATCAGATCTGAGGCTGTAAGACCTACAAGGCACTGAGAGTGACCATGACCTGCTTCTCTTGGGGACTTATGATGTATGTGCTGCCCACTATTCTGACCACTTTGCGGGGTTTGCCTCATCCATTTTTCACATGCACCCTGGAAGGCAAACCCTATTGTCAGCTTCCTTTTGTAAATGAAGACATTGAGGCCCAGAGAGGTTGAGACACTGACCCAAAGCACACAGCTGCCCACCCCTATTTGTTACCTCTATATGTCACACAGTCTCTCAGCCCTGTGCAATTTCCCCCAGCCTATCTCCCTTGCAGTGACATGTGGGACCAAACCCTCTCCAAGTAGCTAGTAGTCCAGGATGGATCCCTGAGCATTTTGGAATGGGCTGCGGGCGTGAGGCTGCCTCTTCACCTCCAGCACAGAGTGAGGCCAGGAACAATCCTGGTGGGATGGCAGGCCCATCCTTGGCCTCGCATGCACCAGACTGATCTCTGCCAGTTAAATAAAAATATCAAAACCCAGGATGCTCTTAAGAGCACCTGGGGGTAAATGCATTACTGAGCTGTCCTTGCCTCTCTCTCTCTCTCTCTCTCTCTCTCTCTCTCTTTCTCTCTCGGCCTTTCCAGGCACGTGTGTGCAAGCCACATGGAGCTCTGCGGCCATCGGAACACTGCTTCCCTCCAACCCAGATGATCCCATGTCCCAGGCCAACCTCCAGATCCTGCCACCACCTTCCCCTGGTACCCACTCCCTAATTCTACCACTGGTTTTTTGTGTTCTGGTTTTTGCACCAGCTGAATCAATCACCGGTCTTCTGCCAGCTTGCCACTGGGAACAGGGCTTCCCTGCCCCAGCCCTCGAATAACTGCAGGGGCTATGAAGGAGCTGGACACCCCTGCTCCTAAGCAGAGCTCTACACTTCCAGGCACTTCCTAGAGTTGGCTCAGCAAGAAGGAGCTGGGCAGAAGTGACTTAGCCTCTGACCTACCAGCTCTGATCCCATTTTACAGTTCAGAACCCTGCATGAAACTTTGTTGCAACAAAGGGTTTGGTGGCCAAAAACACACCATGTAATTAAATAGTTAAATGTGTAAATCTATGAAATAAAAGTGTGGAACAACATGATCCTTCAGGTCCCACCTGCCTGGCATGAAAACTCGACTGCAGAACACAGCTGGGGACATTAGTGATGCAAATTGCTGAATGACAATGCAACCAGGCTGCTGCACTCTGCTGTTTTCTGGGGCCACAGAGACAACAGGAAAACAGAAATGAAGCCCAAGGTGAGGAAAGATGAGCCCCAGTTTGGCGTGCAGCCCAGGCCTTTCCTGTGCTCCTATGACACGGACAAGGCCTGGTGCTGACTCTGGCCACCTGCGGCAGCTGGGGGATCACTGAGTTCACCCTAGCCCCGCCCCAGGTTCCTGCGGTCCTTAGGTTTACAGCTCAGGGACAACAGGCATGATGCCGTGGGTAGGTGATGACATCCAAAGCTCAGAGATGGGGTCTGGTGACAAAGCAACCTCTAAGCAGAAGAAATATGTCACACCTGCACACAGACACGCAAGCACACGCAAGCACACGCATGCACACACGCGCAGGCTAGTCATCTGAGGAAAAACCATGGATTCTTTATGCAATGTCTTGCCTATTTTTCTAACTTGAGCTCAAATAGCCACAAAGCCATGCATTTTGCTTTGTCCATTGGCCTCTCTTAATCTCACCACCGGATCTTCCCTTGAAGGTTAAGACACATTTATCACAGTGAACCAAAGGAGCAGCTTGGCATAAAGACAGACTTCCAGAGTGCACTTGGCAAAACAGGCTGAGGCTGTGCCCTTCTTGATATCGGCTTGAACTTGCCCCACGGTTCTGCCCAGCTTTTGTCTTTTACAGACTTTTATGTTTACCCTACACCTTATCGATCCTTATCTGTCTCCCTCCACTCAATGAACTCATCTATCTTATCACCAATGTCTCAACAGCATAGAACAGTACCTGGCATGGGGTAGGCCCTGGACAAGTCTCTACTGAATGAATAAAGGAAGGAATAAATGAATGAATGATGGTGTAAACCTTCCTTTACACTTAGCCCTCCACACACCCGGGGGGTTACTGTGGCGTGCAGGGCTGGGTGATGGAGGAGTGCTGCCCGCCATGAACATCCTAAAAGGAACTGTTCATACGCTCGGCCATGAAAGGGGCACCACCCCTGGAGGACGGTAGTGAGGAGGCACCAGGTTCACGTATGTGAAAATTCCTGCATGTGTCCCGGCACCTGGTAGGTGTCTGCACATTGGTGAATTCAAGAAGGCTCTTATCATGCCCATTTCCGAGCCAAGAAAACTGAGGTGCAGAGGGGAGGGAGAGCAGGAAAGCCAGGCCTCACTTCTGTCTTTTCATGCCACTTCCTAGAACAACGTCCCCTTCTTTGTCTCCCTACAGAGAGATCTCTGTCACAGTCCCAATGAGGCTGGAGAGGGACGCAGGCAGCTTGAGCTTTGCTCTGCAGCAGCCCATGGGATGGGTGGTTCTTCTTCCTCCTGCAGCAGGAGGTAGGAGCAGGGAGGGGTTTCTGGGTGGTGACCAAGCACTGGCTTCTGTGGTGTCTCAGGATGAGGAACAGCTGCATCCCAATGGCCAGGCACCGTGGTGTCGCCGCAAAGACTGGGTCACCACTCCAGGGTTTTGATAAAAGCACAGAAAGAGAGGAGGAGTCGTGTTTCTCCTGAGCTGCACTCACTCTCGCTCGACCATGGGCTTGTCTCCTGGCAGGTACCTGGGACCAGAGATGGTTTTCCTTCTCTCGCTGTTATCTGAGGGCCAACATAACCGGAGCTATCTCTGTCATCATGGAGAGAGGCCGAGCTGGAAGAGGTCAAAAGCGTACAGGACCTGCTGGCTAAGGGGCCAGCAGAGCAAGTCTGTCAGATGGTGCCGGCCTCCAAGAGGGAGAAAATGATAAGTGCAGAGAGCCAGGCGCTGGGCCAGACAGCTGTGGTTCAAATCCTACCTCTGCTTCCACCCGGGAGCTCAGCCTCAGTCCCCTCTCTGTTCCTAAAGGACTCATACAAAGCAAGCCAGCTACGTGGGAATTGGCTTGCTGTTAGCTTGGGGACATGAGTCAAAAGAAGGAATGAGTACTTTGGTCTTAAGAAATGGACAGAAGGAGCAGGGCACGGTGGCTCACTCTCAGAAAAGCTGGTTACCGAGCTGGGCATGGTGGTGCAAGTCTGTAATCCCAGTGGCTCGAGAGGCAGAGGTAGGAGGATCACAAGTTCAATACCAGAGGCAGTCTGCGTAACTTAGCGAGACCCTGTCTCAAAAATTAAAAATTGGGCTGGGGGCGCAGCTCAGTGGTCTAGCACTTGCAGAGCATGCAAGTGCAAGGCCCTGGGTTCAACCCCCAGTACTGAAAAAAAAGAAAAGAAAAAGAAAAGAAAGAAAAGAAAAGAAATGGACAGAAGCTGGGTGTGGCGGCCCACACTCTCAGTCCAGGTGACAACAGAGGTGGGGACAGGAGAATCCACAAGTTTGAGTCTACAAGCAGCCTATGTAACTTAGGGAGACCCCGGCTCAAAAATACAAAGTAAACAATGGGTTGGGGGTACGGCTCAGTGGTTGAGCGCTTGCAAAAAGCATGTGTGAGGCCCTGGGTTCAATTCCCCAGTACTGGAAAAAAAAAAAAATCAGTCATCTCAGATCGTGTTCGTGGTCAGTGAGGTCACCGTCTCTCCCTCCTGTGGTGCCTGGTTTTTACCACCTCTTGACGTTGACACTTTCCCACCATGATTTGCAATTGTCCTGACCATTTAGCCTTCTTTGCCAGCTTCTTTTTCCCTCAAAAGCAAACCTAGGTGCTTTTCGGACAGTGCCCATGACCCCTGACTTAGGCACTGGATGATGGTAAGAATCACCAAGAGGTAGCCACTATTTAGAGAAAGAAAAGAGGGAGGAAAATGGCAGGAATTCCCTGCCCCAATGTGAATGGCCAGGGAAGGCCTGGCAATCTGCATGTCCAACAAGCTCCATATTGTTGTTGTTAGGTGCCATCAATTGTGTCCAACTCACAGCAACCCTCGTAGGGTTTTCAATGGCTGATTGTCTCAGGATTGCCTTGAGAGTGGATTGCCACATCCTTCTCCCATTTTTGAGGTGCTGGGAATCGAACCCAGGACCTCAGAGACTACAGAGCAGGGCTCTACCAACTGAGCTAAATCCCAGCCCCACAAGCTCCCTAGAGGTTGCTTTTCAGCACAAACATTTGGACATATGCTTTAGGACATGGCTTTTATATACTTACAGTGAGAAATGCATTCATAAATGTCCTACATTGCAAATCAATAAACACCAATAAGTGGTTAAGAAGTTTCATCAGACACTGCTCACCCTCTTTCCCTTTAGCCTATTCTACTCTGTTCTACTTTATTTCATGACTGATTTCATTAACCAGCTGGGGTTTGGGAAAACACAAGCGGAGGGCATGACTTTTTTGTGATTCCTTTCATCTGGCCATGGACCATATCAGTGGTTCCCAGAGCAATCTTCCAAGTTAAGCTCAGGTATCATCAGAGCCCCTGATAAAGGCACATGTATCCAGGCCCCAGCCCCAGGAGACTGTAAACAGTTGCAGAACCAGAGAGGCTCTGAGATATCAGGATTATGTGGCTGGAGATTCTAAGCCCAAGGAGAGACAGCTTCTGATTGCTCCACATGCCCACTTCTTGGTCAGATAAGGGAAGACGCCTGGACGGGTGGTCCCACCAATATGGTACCCTGGTGGTGGATGGCTCCCTGCAGTAAACAGAAGAAAGGGGGATGGGCACTGGGCAGGCAGCACTGATGTCCACAACAGAGGCCAGCCCAGGCCACCCAAGGAGCAGTTTGTGCCTCTCTCCTCCTTCTTAATGGCTTATGTGCTCCCTGTGCGACTCAGAAAACAGCACAGGGCACCCAGCAGGCTTTGGTGCTCATGGGCCATAGGGAAGACCAGGCGCATTTCAATCACTGTTCTTGGTCAGAAGGGATCAGGTCTTTGATCCTGTGCTTCGTGCACACGCTGAAGATAAACCTTTGAGGTCTGGTATCTACCGATGGCAAGAGAATGTAGATTTTTGTTTATGTTATTTAACGAACTCATACCATGTACATGCCAGCATTCCAAGACCTTTATAAATATTCATTTCCTAAGTCCCCATAAAAACCCTGCAGAAAAGGCACTATCCTGTGCCAGACACCGTTGAGTTGCCCAACCCACATGAGGGCTACTCTTTGAATCCATCCTGTAAGGAGAAAGTGCATATTTTTTTTCTTCCCACAGTTGAGACACTGAGATTCAGAAAGCTTATACAACCTACTCGCCTGCAGCCGTAGCCCTGTGGCATCCAATCCTGTCAGATCTCGGAAGCTAAGCAGGGTGGGGCCTGGTTAGTACCTGGGTGGGAGACCGCCTGGGAACACCAGAAACTGTAGGCTTGAGAGAAGGACCTGGCAACCCCCTCCCAAAAAGCAATCTGCCATTGAAAACCCTATGAACAGCAGAGAAGCACTGACAATAGTGTTTCCCCTGTTGTACAGAGGGTCGCTATGAGTCGGATACCGACTTGACGGCACCTAACAACAACAACATACAACCTACTCAGTGTTACACAGCAAGTAGGAGAGTTACACTTTGAACCCCTGCAAGGAAGGATGGTTAATGCCAGGAGAATCTTCAAAACAGCATTAAGCCTGGAGTTATCAGTTCCTTTTCTCATACTAAGAACAGCCACAGATTAAAACAGGCCAAGCTGGAGGTGGGGTGCCCAGTGGGGGGGCGCCCATCTCCTCACACACACACACACACACACAGAGATGCACAGACCAAAATGGCTCCTGTGAGTTCCAGCGAGGGCAGGGTGCCAGCAAACACAAGAAATCCTCAGTGGCTGGCAGATTGTTCTTATAGCTTCCATGTGCCCTCATTCTGTTAAAATGTAGCGACAAGGAAATTCATCACTGCTTATGTGAATTTTTTTTTTTTTTTTTTTAATGAGAGGAAGAAAGCTCTATTCACTCCTGGAGACTTTTGTTCAAAGGTTAATTTTCTAGTCAGCCACACTTTCAAACAATGACCTCAAATTCCTCTCTGCCTTCTCTGCGGTGACAATGTTGTTACAGCTGACTAATGCTTTTTCTCAGTAAGGGTGGCCGACCAATATTTCCTGAATTAAATATGTCTCTCAAGGTTGTCCCAGGTATTCCTGGGATGGAAATTCTTCCTTCTAATTTGAAAGGAAAGTCCCTGGAGTCGTTTTTAAACAATAAAGGTACATGTATCTATGTATTCATACAAATAAACAAATGACATGATTGGTGACTTTAGAACAATTCTGTTTAGCTGTTGGATCCAGATATCTCTCTCCTTTTCAGATTCTGACTTTACATTCAGATTGGTTTAGTTCCTGTGAGTAGGGCTGATTGTAAGAAGTGTATTGAAATCTGTAGCTAATAATTACCTTCCCACAGGTGGCAAGTTTAAGCACGCTGTCATTTCTGAATTTCCTTCAGCTGGATGTGAATGTCAAAATAACTAGTTGGAAAGTTATCAGTTATTTATTGCTGCATAACAAACCACCCAAAATATGGTTGCTCAAAGGCACAATGTACAGCTTCTCCTGGCTGTGCAGGTCGTCTGGGTGTTTTTCTAGTGTTGCCTGGGCTCATTCCGGTGGCCCCAGGGAGCTGGCCCATCAGCTACAGCTGGAGTGTCTAAGATGACTCAGTTCACCCGTCTGGGGCCTGGGGCCTGGCTCTTGGCTGGGCCTCTCTCTCCATGTGCTTTTGTCGTTCAGTGTCCATCTTGGGCTCTCATGTATGGGGACAGTCGTGTTCCAAGGGGGCAAAGGGAGACACTGTAAAATCTCATGAGGCCCTAGCTCTGGAACTCCTTGATGGCCCTTGGGCCACATTCTACCGGCCAAAGCATGTACCAAGGCCCGGTATAAGGGAGGAGGGAATGGACTCCATCTTTGAATAGGGAGGTCTGGAAAATTGTTTTCATTGTTTCCACATGCAAAACGCCATTACCCGTGCCCAGGAGTCCCAGCCCATTACAGGTCGGACTCAGTGTCAAGGCCAGGGTCTTGGCCCCCTAGAGGCGGATAGAGATGAGGTGCCTTGAACGCTGCTCTTCAGGTGCAGCTCTTCACACACAGCTCCCTCTCGTGTCGGGGCAGAGACCGTGGACTAAAGGGAAGGACCGCGCCCTACTTTGCAACAGGTATGGTGAAACTGGGCAGGAGAAGCCCAGCCAATGATTCCTTTCCATGTGGGCAGGACGGGAGGCCCACGGCATTGCTGGCCTATGGCATTCTGAGAGGCAGCCTGGCACCCTTGGCCAATCTCGCTACGCCAGGAGTATGGACTGGTCCTTGTCCGGCCCACTTCTCCCTTGGAGTGGCTCCACCAGGCAAGGTTCCCTGGGCCCCAGGCTTCACTCTGGGATCTGGGCTCTGCCTCTGAGTTGTCTTTCCTTTCCTAGAGAAGATGACACGTTTGCAACTGCATAGTTTTCTCTGCCTGCTTCCTGCCCACGGAAAGGTAGGGGTCCAGAGGTTCTTTTTATTTTAAACTTTATCTGCCCCTTTTGGGATGGACATGTTGCCCCTTTTGGACACGTTGCCAAAGCAACCAATTCCTGAAGAGGGACATCATGTTTGGGAGAGTGGCCAGTCAATGAAAAAAGGAAAACCTTTAACTGGATGGATTGACACAGTGACTGCAACAACGGGTTTAAACATAGAAAAGATCAGCTGGGCGTGGTGGCGCACACCTGTAATCCCAGCGGCTTGGGAGGCGGAGGCAGGAGGATGGCAAGTTCAAGAAATTTAGCGAGACCCTGTCTCAAAAAGTAAAAAAATGGGCTGAGGGCACAGCTCAGTGGTCCAGCACTTACAGACCATGCAGGCACGAAGCCCTGGGTTCAAACCCCAGTACCACACACACACACACACACACACAAAAAAAAAAAAAAACATAGAAAAGATCATGGGCATGGCACAGTACTGAGGAGTGTTTCATTCTGTTGAACATTGGGTGGCTATGAGTCAGACCCAACTTGATGGCACAACAACTACCCATTCTGGTCAAAGTCTTTTCAATAATATGTTTTTAAAACTCTGTAGGTTTCCCTTGACCCTGACTGAGGTTGAATCTATGTTGTACCCCCTTATTCCATCTGTGATTCTTTTTTGAGACGTACCTCTCTCTTCTCTGGGCTGAGTGTGAACCTTCTGTGAGATAGCAGCTAAGATTCTTAGAAGCCCTTTTGTCTACTTGACAGGCATCAGCTTAAAGCTTGTTGTCATTAGGTGCCATCGAGTCAGTATCCAACTCATAGCGACCCTCTGTACAACAGGGGAAACACCATTGTCAGTGCTTCTCTGCTGTTCATAGGGTTTTCAATGGCAGATTGATTTTGGGAGGGGGTTGCCAGGTCCTTCTCCCAAGCCTACAGCTTCTGGTGTTCCCAGGCGGGCTCCCATCCAGGTACTAACCAGGCCTGACTCTGCTTAGCTTCCGAGATCTGACGGGATCGGATTCCACAGGGCTACAGCTGCAGGCTAGCTTAAAGCTTGTTGGGGTCTTAATGAAGGATCTTAGAGTCATAGCTTGGGTAGAGTTTTAGTCCCAGGGCTTATTTCTCTTGGAGAATTTTCTACTGGCTGGAGTGGGGAGTGTGTGTGCTGGAAATGAGAGACATTCTTCTCTTTCTTTCTTTCTCTTACTTGCTTTCTCCTTCTTTCCTTTTTTCTTTCTTTCTTCTTTCTTTTGCTTTCTTGCTTTTCCTTCCTGCCTGCGTGCCTCCCTTTCCTTCTTTCTCTTTCTTTTTCTTTCTTTCCCTTTCTTTTTCTTTCTTGCTTCTTTCTCTCTCTTTTTCTTTCTTTCTTTCTTCTTTCTCTCTTTTCTTTCTCTTCCTTCTTTCTTTCTTCTTTCCTTCTCTTTCCTCTTTCTTTCTTTTCCTTTCTTTCTCTCTTTCTTCTTTCCTTTCCTTTCCTTTCCTTTTCTTTCTGTGGTACTTGGGGGTTGAACCCAGGGCACTCTACCACTCTGCCCTCAAACTCACAATCCTCCTGCCTCAGTCTCCTAAGTCATTGGGATTACAGATGGGTGCCACCGTGCCCAGCAACATTCTTATATTTTAATTTAGTGTGTCCTGAGCCTTTTACATTTCTTCAAAATTCTGCTAATAACCTAAACATTGCTCCTTCTTTAGCTCGTCTCTCTCCTCATGGATGTATCACATATGGCTAGGAGCCAGTTGGCACCTTTGATATTCTGCCTAGAGCCTCCTTAGCAGGATCTATGCACTCTAGAGAAATGTCCCAAGTTATGCGGATGACAGTTTGGACTACCCTTCTGTCCCTACCACCACTGCCTATGCTGGGCTGCCTCCAATGTCACCTTCTTTCCAGCCCTCACTAACAGTGACCTTCCCACCTCAGCCCTCCTCCTAATACAAAGCCAATGGCACCAACTTTAGGTGTTTGTTCTTGTTGCACCTTTTTACATACCAAATGTGATGCTTAATTTTATATGTTAACTTGACTGGATCACAGGGTGCCCAGATATTTAAGCAAACATTACTGTTGGTGTGCCTGGGAGGATGTTTCTGGGTGAGATTAACATCTGAATCAATGTTCTGCAAAAGGAAGATGGCCCTTCGCACTATGGGTTGGCCTCAACCAATTGGTTTTAGACCCAAAACAAACAACAATGCTCACTTTCCCTTGAATAAGAGGGATAGCCATTCCATCTGACTGCATTGAGCTGGGACATTGTTCTTTTCCTATTTTCAGACTTCAGCTAAAACACCAGCTCTCCTTGGATCTTAAGTTCGTCAGCTTTTGGACTGGAACCATTGATTCCTGCAGCCCTCAGGCCTCTGGACTCAGCCTGGAACTACATCATCAGCTCTCCTGAGTCTCCACCTTGTTGGTTGTAGATCTTGGACTTCTCAGCCTCCATAATCCTGTGAGCCAATGCCTTATAATGAACGCTTATAATCTCAATCTCACTGTCTCTCTCTGATCTCCCCCCCTCGGTCTGTCTCTCTCTCCCTCCCTCCCTCTCCCTTCTCTCTTTTGATATATGTGTTGTTGTTATTTATATATACATCCAAAACTTAGGGGCTTAAAACATGGGTAAGCACCCTCTATAAAGGGGAGGACAGTAATGCTTCAGGCTGTGTGGCCATATGGACCCTGTTATAGCACAAGAACAGCCATGTTGTTGTTGTTGTTAGGTGCCGTCGAGTCGGTATCCGACTCATAGGATACCCCTCATAGGGTTTTCAATGGCTGACTGTTTCGGGATTGTCTTGGGAGTGGATTGCCAGGTCCTTCTCCCATTTTTGTGGTGCTGGGAATTGAACTCGGGACCTCAGAGACTGCAGCGCAGGGCTCTACCAACTGAGCTAAATCCCAGCCCAAAAGAACAGCCATAGATGTATGTAAATGAATGTGTGTGATGGTGTTCCATTAAAACTTTATTTATAAACATGTGTCAGGTCAGATTTGGCCCGCGGACTCCATACTGAAAACCAAATATCATCGTGGTTCTCATGACTCTGGGGTTGGCTGGGAAATCCTGCTGGTCTCATTGGACTCACTGTTGCCATAGCTGCAGGTAGCCAGAGGCTCAGCTGGGGTTGGAGGGTCTAACGTGTCCCTGGTCACCCATGCGGAGCCTTGGTACCAGCTATCTGCTTGGCTTTACTCTCCATGGGGTTTCTCCTTTTTTACTGATCCAGCTGAAGTTTCCCTACATGGTGGCTAGAACATTCCAAGAGGACAAAGGCAGTCCATGTGAGGCCCCTGAAGTCTGGGATCCAGAACCCGCATAGCCTCTGCCACCAAGTTAAGTAAGTTCCAAGTCCAGGCCAGGGTGGAGGGGTAGACTCCACCTCAGAGCCTCAGGAGAGATACTCAGTGTTGCTGCCGTTACCTCTCAGTCTCTCCCAGAAATGAATGGGACACCTTGGCTGTCACATGTCCATAGTGATCCAGCGGGTCTGTGTGCAATGTTGGCCCCTTGCTACCTACGTGAGTCAATGGCAGCCAACTCTCCAGCTGAGTCATGAATGCCTTTAGCCTCCTCACCCAAGCCTTTGATGCTTTCCTTAGAGTCTTGGTCTGGTTAGGAAGGCAGCCCAAGGTAAGTCAATAACTCCCTGGATTCCGGGAAAGTGAAACCTAAGAGGCTGTGGGAGCTACACATGTCTGCAAATAAATGAAGATGCAGCGCCATCCTCATCCCCCACCCTCATTGCCTTCACCTGCAACACACAGAAGGGTTTACAGTGCAATACCAACCACAAGGGGCTGGGATTTAGTACAGTTGGTAGAGCATCGCTCTGTGGTCTCTGAGGTCCCAAGTTCGATCCCCAGCACCGCAAAAATGGGAGAAAGACGTGGCAATCCACTCCCGAGGTGATCCTGAAACAATCAGCCATTGAAAACCCTATGAGGGTCACTATGAGTCGGACATGACTGGATGGCCCCTAACAACAACAACCAAACACGAGAGGAGGGAGTGTTTACATTCCCAGCTAGGTCATGAGCACTTCCTGGAGGTGTTTCAAACTGTCTCCACTTTCCCTTGGAAAATTCCCTAAGCATTCTCATGTCTCCAAAGTTGAAGCCAGAACAATCTTCTTAAAAAAAAAAAAAAGAAAGAAAGAAAGAAAAGAAAAGAAAAGAAAAAAAACTATTTATTTATTTATTTTTGACCCCAGCCATCAGACACTTCCTGTGTGGTACTGATCTTGTTATCCTTAAATAAAATGTTTTAGGATCAGTCCAATAACAGATTCATATCTAGTTGTACCATATCACTGATGCATAAGCCAAAAGACAAAGTATTTACTCATATATAATGCATTTTTAACTTTGAAATAAAATTATATATAAAAATGTAAATGAATTAAACAAATGCCTTTAGAGGCCAAGAAAACAGTGAAGATGTTTCCCCTTCCTTTGCTTAAACTGCCTTTTTCTAACGTAGCCGTTTTGGACGGTCATGATTAAAATGCATGAAAATAAAACTCTCCCAGGGTTCCAGTCATTCTTCCATAGAGAGCGCAAATGTGGCCAATTATTTGCTTTTTAAATGTGTTGATTTTTTAGTGACTCTTCGTTTAAAGCCGTTTGTCATTGCAAAGCCAGATACAGAATTCATTTTCAAAGGTAACTTACGCCACAGAGGCTGCAATGGCATTATCTGCCATGTGGACTTAAGAACGCTCGTTCTCCGAGCAGGTTTTAAATCAAAAGCATTAAGTAGAGTTTAAGCCCCATGTCATTTCAAATTCCAAGCTTTAGATCCATGAAGCATGGATTTTATGATGGAAATGACAACTGACCCTCGCCTGTAACAGATCCAGCAAGTTAGCTCTAAGGCTCTCCCAGTGATTCACAGCCAGTCCTGCAGGCAGATAAGATATGAATGCCTAGGAAAGCAAGTATGAGATCAATGACCAGCAAGTGGCCCCTGAGGGCTTGCCAGCTGTCCCTGCAGGGCCCGGCTCCCGCTCCTGTCTGCCTCTGCCCTGGGAAGGGATTTCTGGGCCTGCCTTTCAGTCAATTCCCTCACAGCAAACATTTCCAAATTCACAGGATGACAGTAAAGCAATCGCAGTTACCATTTCCTGAGTATTTTCCAAAGGTCGCACACTGGCTGCACATTTTCTTGCTCTATGTCATTGGATCCTGCCGCACACGTTAAGGACACTTCTCTCTGTTTTATTGACAATGACACCGAGGTCTGGGAATTTCAATCATCTTTCTGAGGTGTGCAGACAGTGATGAGCAAAGCTGAGATTTGAATCCAGATCTCCCCAACTCAGAGGCTGAGTGCTCCTTTTTTGCAATAATCTAACAATTATTCACCCTCTTCATGGTGTTCTCTTTCTAATTACAGTGTAGGATCCTTAAGGGGAGAAATGTGTTACAAATGTCTATGTAACTGGCATAGACATTCAGCAAAAGGAATGTATCTTCTAGTTTTAAAAATTGATATATCCGTCATCCACTGGCTTAGACCATCTGTCTGAAAGGCTCACCTCGTTCAGAGAATATTGCAGCGCTCAGGTGTAAAATAACTTCCTTTAGCATCCAACTTAAATTCAATCAACTCAAAGCTTGCAAACAAGCAGGCTATGTTTCCAAGGGAACTCAAGCGAGGGGGAAACGATACAGTGGGTGAGGGGCAGGTCTCCCGGAAAAAGCAAAGGAATGCGCAGACACATCGATCATTCTGCGCCGCGGATTATCAGCGTCTCCCTCCATGTGCCCTAGCGCTCTGGGCTGGAGAGCAGCGCGAGCACTAGAGCTTGATAAAGTCATACTCGTCTAACAAATCCCTCTGTCACTTCATTAGATATGAAAAATAGAGCGCCCTAGGGCACTCAGAGATATTTTTGGTAAGAAAAAATAACATTTTTTCCTTTCGAAGAGAGCTGAAGGAAGCGTCGCCTAATTGCATGGTGAGCTGTCCTGACAGGCTGCGCAGCCAGTGGGGTCAGAGCCAGAGGTCTGGGAGTGTAAACTGTCCTCCGGCCCACGAGCATTTCCTCCCCCGAGAGAAACTGCTATGAAAACCCTAATTGAGAGGTTAGTGGTCTTAGGACAGGCAGGAGATAAGTCCCTGGCCATGTGAAGTCATGTCGGCTTTGATCTGCCAGGCCTTTTGGCATGGAAAGAAAGCCAGCCATGAGCCAGAGGCTCCCTAATCTCCCTAAGATAAGCTGTAACTGGCTGGGATGGGGGCTCCGCGACAGAGAAAGCGGTTCTCTCGGGCGCAGTAGCCGGACATGTGAATGAGTCAGTCAGTCAGAGCCTGACAGCCCTCGAGGCGCCGCACCCAAATGGCCAGGCCACCTGTTCCAGGAGTGCTTGTTCAACAGCAGAGTCCTGAAGAGAAGCCCATCGTATCCCTACGCAACGGCCACCATCTCTTCCCAGGGGCACTTTGGAAGATGTCCGGTCCATGGCTCCCCGGAAGAAATCCAGGAGCAGTACGGGCTGGTCCAAAAGCCACAGGAAAGGAAAGGACGGAGGAAAGGAGGGAGGGGAAGGGAAGGAGAAAGGGAGAGAAAAGGAAAGAATTAAAGAAATGAGTTATTCTAAACTTCTAATGCCAAGTATAATGAATACTTGGTAATGCCAAGTATATGAAGATAGAAAGACTATTACACTTAAAAGAAAATTATGTAAAAAAGTAAAAGGCTAAGCCGGGCACAGTGGCGCATGCCTATAATCCCAGCGGCTCAGGAGGCGGAGGCAGGAGGATCACAAGTTCAAGACCAGAGGCAGTCAGTGTAATTTAGTGAGAGCCTGTCTCAAAAAGTAAAAAAATAGGGTGGGGGTGGCAGCTCAGTGGTCCAGCACTTGCAAAGCATGCAAGTGTGAGGCCCTGGGTTCAACCCCCAGTACCGCAAAAAATAAAATAAATAAAATAAATAAAAACAAAATGAAAGGCTATGCCACCACCATCTCTTCCTCTTCTTCCTCCTCCATATCCTTCTCATGCTTTTATTTGTCTTCTCCTCTCCATAGCAAAAAACTGATCTGGTAGAAAAGAGTGGAGGTATGCCCAAGAAACCAAATCTAGCTGCTAGGGAAGACAAATCTTCAGATGTTGGTAAATGCTCCCTTGCGTCCCACTGACCAGGAAGTGGCCAGCAGAATCTACACAGTCAGGGAATTCTCGCGTCATCTGGTAAGAGGGGCTCATGAGCACCCTCAGAAGACAGAGGATCAGTGCCACTATCAAGAGCTTCAACAGGACCCTTCTGACCTTGGGTGCAATGTTTCCTTAGTCGTCATTTTATAAAGCTTCAACCCCATGAGGTAGATCTTTGGGCTGTTTTGCAAATGAATGAGCCAAGATGCATAGATGCATAGCTTGTCATTGGAGAAGGGGGCTCCACAGTAGCTACCACCATTCAGGGTACATACTCAGCCAGAGGGAAGACACTACTTGGGCCCACCCTCGGACCACCCAGCCTAGCAACCAGGTGTTGGTTGGCATGAAAGCCACTTTGTACTGGGAATGGTGATGGAGCCATGGCGCTGCTTTCCATGTGTACAGGGCAAGATTTCATTTGCCCAGCGCCATCTTGCTTTTGCCTTAAGAAATCACAAAACCACCACGAAAGAGATTGAGCTTGTTATGACCTCCTCTTAGGTTTTCAGAACTGGTATTCCAGAAGGTTACAAGATTTGGTTACTAACATTTGCCTAGCTAAGTAGAGGCAGAGACAAGTTTACAACTGGATCTTTGAGTATAAATCAGAAAACATACTAAGGAGGTATCATTCAGCAAGACACCAAAGTCAATTTTCAACTTAAAATGTCATCGTACTTGGGAATTTAGAAAGAAAAGGAACCGCAGAAGGGAATTCTCATGGGGTTCCAGAGTCCACCTGCCCATAGATGGACACTGAAGCCTAAACTACCACCCACCTAGCACCTACACTGTGTGGTATACAATCATCATAGATAATAAGCAGGGCCATCCCAGGCCAATGGAGTCCCCACCTTCTGAAATGTTGCTGGTTGCCATGACAGGGGAAGGAGAATGTGGTATATCCAGCTCCAGTTCTTTTCCCTGCCACTCACGTTCCATTGGCCAAGTCAAGTCACATGGTCATGCTTAACTTCAAAGAGGGTGGGGAAGCACCATCCTACCATGAGCCAGGAACAAAGAAGGAATAAGTAGATGTCTCAACAATGTTCCCATGCTCCTCTCGTGAACCCAGGAAGACACAGATTTGTAAACGGATGATCAGTAAGCTCCATTAAAGTCAGCAGTCACCGATTTGAATTTGTGGGTGTCTCCTTTGAACCGCTTAGCCAAAAATGTTGTTGACTTCTCCCTGAAGAATGGTGTTAGCTTAATGCAGCTAGAGAAAAATAAGCCATAAAGATACAGGGTTCCTTCTGGAAGGGGAATCTTTGAAGATTCTAAAGACAGACACAGCAGACAGAGGGAAGATGTGCAGATGGGAATGGGGTGCCTTTTGGAAGCGCTGGAGTCATAAAGCCACGATAAACATGCTCGCCCTTTCCTCCATCTGCGCTAGCCAACTCCCCATCTACCTTCCCCCCTCAGAAAGGTGAGGAAGGAAGAAAGAAGACAAAATGGAAATGGAAAGGAAGAAATCTAGAAGTAGCTATACCAAGGATCCTTAGAAGTACAGGATAGTAAGATACTTTGCTGTTGTTGTTGTTAGGTGCCCTCAAGTCAGTATCCGACTCATAGCGACCTGTATAGGGTTTGCAATGGCTGATTGTTTCGGGATTGCTTTGGGAGTGGATTGCCAGGCCCTTCTCCCATTTTTGCGGTGCTGGGAATTGAACTCAGGACCTCAGAGACTGCAGCGCAGCACTCTACCAACTGAGCTAAATCCCAGCCCCAAGATACTTCAGAAAAAAAAAAAAAAAAAAGAACTTTCCAGAAAAGGTCTTCAGTTCCCCAGAAGACAAAGAATTTCCAAGTAAACGAAAAATCCTCATGCCTGGTCCCATCTTCCACCTCAAATTTTTGAGCACATTTCTTGTGAAGCATGCTGAAAAATGGCTTTCTCAGTACACAGAATTTTAATGACAACTTCTAAGCACCCCGAATTCCTGAATAAGACCAAAGCTACTCATTTTAATATTAGTTATCTCCAAACTATGCATTGCCTCATTATTATCATCAATCAAATATTTTCCCAAAGGAAAGAACTTAATTGCCCACCAGAAATGTTTTGAAAATGTTTATATGTGTTTCTTTGTATAAGCACAAAAGTAAAGTGTCTGGGAGCCTGTTTATAAGTTACCAAAGTGTTAGTAAACTCTGGTTTGACACTGATAAGGTTCATATGAAAGTCAGCACTGAAACTGTTGCCTAAATAATAAACAGGATCTTTTGGCTTCCCCTCTTTCAACCATGTCTCCCTAGATTAAAAAACATATAAGCAGAAGCAATGGAGAATGTACAGACCCGATGGCTGTACTGTTGTTGTGTTTGCTAAACTGTTTAGAGAAAAACAACTCATTGCAAGATACACAGTCTCATGGCGTGGAATCTCAGTTGCTTCAACCATGGGCAGGTCACTGAGCATGAGTTTTCCTCCTTTACAAAATCGTAATGATAATATTGCTTCTCCTAGAGGATTTCTGCAAAGGTTAAATAAGATATGGCTCAGAAGACATCTTGGACAGTTTGGGCATGGAGTTAGTTCTCAGTAGATTGGGGAAAGACTGCTGTGATGAAGAGGTAGTTAAGTTTCCTCAGGAGACAGACCACTCATCATAAGAGTCTTTGCACCAGGTGTGGTGGCGCACGCCTGCAATCCCAGCAGCTCAGGAAGTGGAGGTGGGAGGATCGCAAGTTCGAGACCAGAGGCAGTCTGCATAACTTAGTGAGACCCTGTCTCAAAAAGTAAAAAAAAAAAAAAAAAAAAAATGGGCTGGAGGTGCAGCTCAGTGGTCCAGCACTTGCAAAGCATGCAAGTGCGAGGCTCTGGGTTCAACCCCCAGTACTGCAAAATAAATAAATAAATAAATAAACAAACAAACAAATAAATAAATAAATAAAAAGTGACCAAGGTCATATTTCCGCTGTGTTAACAGGACTCCCCCAGTGCTGGCTGTGGAAGGGCATGTGGAAGGCCCTGGGTTCAACCCCTAGTACTGAAAAAATAAATAAATAAATAAATAATAAATAAAGGTCTTTCCCAGCCACAGTTTGCTGGAAGGAAACCTCGCAGTTCAGTGCTCAGAAGGGAAGGGAGGAATGCAGGAGATTCTAGGCTTTTCCTCCTGATGTGAGGGAATATTTCTGGATCTGCCACTAACTTCTGGGTGACCCTGAGCTGCTCACTGCAAAGCACCTCACCTTCCACATCCAAACAACAAGAAGGCAGGCTATATTTTAAATCAATGCATTCAATGCCTCTTCTCTTGAAATGATACTTTCCCAAGAGCAGAAACAGAAGAAATTGATAAAAAACTGTAGTGCTGTGATTTTTGCATCGTGAGGTGCTCAGAGCTCTGTGGTGGGTGCTCTCCTTCCACCACCTTCATTCCACCGTGAACAGAGTCTCCCAGGCTTTTTGCAATGAGGGTGTCTGCAAATCTTGCTTTTTGGCTCCCAACATGGTACTTCCCTGAGCAGAAGATCATTAAATGTTCATGGAAATTCTTATTCTTATCGACTGGAATCTCGCATCTTCCCTCCAAAGGCTCCCACACTCTGTCTGTACTATAGTTGGCACAAGACCATGCCTCCAAGCTCTGCTATTTAGTCATTCAGGAATATTTACAGAGAATCGATACCAGGATAAACACGATGGTAACCACAAAAACAACAGACACGTCCTCTGATCTCGCAGGATCCATCTAGAAGGGAGCACATCAAAATGATGTTAGGCTAGCAAGGTAGAAGTGGCTCCTAGTCCCTCTACAGGCTTATTCATGAAATTTCCCCAGGCAACTTTCACAACCACTGGCTGTCTCTTTGAGCTGCAAGATGGGAATAATAATACAACTTTCTACATTGTTATGGGACCATGTCACGTAGTTTTCTGAACGCATCTAGCATCAAGTCATCAGACTCGGACACTGAAACAGCCCAAGTCCATTGCCCTTAGCAGTCGAGTGAGAAGGCACCACAACAGCTCCCAGCCATATTTGTCCAGTATTGTAACAATGCTGTCTGCCTGTGGGCTATCCTGCTCTGACCCAATTTCAAGATGGAGACTGTCCAATTGAGTTGGAATTGGCTTGTTGATCACACTACTCCTGAATGAAAGGCTCGTACAGACTGTCAGTACCTCCAGGCCAGAGGCTGGCAATACCCCCCGTGGCCCATCCCTCCCTGGCAGCCCTTCTCCCAGCCCTTTCTCCGTGCAGGGCTCTCCTGGAGCCAGATCTGCTCCACCTCGCAGGCTGCTTCACAGGATTCAGTCAGTGCGGCTCACACAAGAAGCAGACATGCAGTGAGCCACAGCTCCAGGCCCTCGGTCCTGGGCCCAGCTCCAGCTAACAACAGATGTGAGAAAATGCCACTCTCCAGCGGTAGGGCAGCACCCAGGAAGGGAGCCCTGAGTCATTCACTTCACCCACCATCGACATCAAGAGGAAGGAAAGCATGTCACTCTTTTCTTTAGAAGAAAAATCATTAAAGGAAGAAAGGAGCCAGCGCTCTTAGCAGGCCCCCTGCCAGCAGCCCGCCTGGTAGGGTTTGTTTTTCTGTCCAGTAAAGGCCGAAAGGGGTTATACCTAGCCGGAGAACATGGCGTATCATAGAGGCTCCTTTCTTCACTCTTTTGTAATCGCTGCAGTTCACACCCTTGTAATTTTCTTTTTGCTATCTTGGAAGGCAACAAGAAAGGGCTTTGCGTTCCCAGTAGCCACACTTGATGCCCAAAGAGAAAGAGAGAGAGAGAAGGGGAAAAAAACAAGAAAGGAGAGAAGGAAGGAAGGAAGGAAGGAAGGAAGGAAGGAAGGAAGGAAAGAAGGTAGATAGGAAGGAAGGAGGGGGTAGGAAGGGAGGGAGGGAATGGAGAAAAGAAGGGTTGTGGGAGAGAAAGAAAGAAGAAAGGAAAGAAAGGAATGAATGAATGAATGAACGAACGAATGAATCTTTCTGCACAATCTTTGTGTTAAGATATGGTAGAAAGGGCGGTTTCTGTTTTTGTTTTGTTGTGTTTTCAGGCTTCTGAGCAGCACAACAGTCTCTATTTTGGCTCAGGGCAAACACTCGCTACCCTCCCCCATCCATCCCACCCCCATGGAACCTTCTCTGCCCCTTCCCATAGATTTTATCCACACTCAGCAGCAGTCAAATTCCAGGGCACACGTTCCTGTTAGTGGCTGGCACCAAGAGCGTGTGGACTGTACCCAGTTTATTTCTACTTTTCGTACAACCCCAGGCAGGATGAACAGCCCAGGCTTGGCCCTCTTGATGCTGCTGGAGTTGCAGAGGCCCAGAAGCCCTACGGAGGGCAGCCCTTGTAAAGTAAGATGAGCTGCATTTAGGGAGCATTGGCAAGCTCAGTGATTGTCTCTAACCCTGATACTTCTCCCACTTTATGGAAGGAGATGAGTTCAGTTTGAAATCCCAGGGACAGCTGGATCTTCGAAAGGAGCAGTCTCCCTCATGGCTTTAGACATGATACCACAATCTGTTCCACCAAATAGCTCTGCTTAGCACTCAGCACCAGCAATTTGCATCTGTAGCATCCTGACACCCTCGTGGGTAAATTCATTTGTGAGTTATAGCTCAAGTAATTTTTGCTAGCAAGAGTTTAAGTAGCTATGTTGTTAGAGCATAAATAATAAAAACTTATGGCAGATTTCAGGTTGGCTGCTAATGACCCGCTTCTACTCTTGCACTTTCCCTTCTGCTTTATGAGGAAGAAAGGAGTGGGGATGTGGAATGTTGGGTGGGGCTTGTCAGCCCTCCACCTTCTCCTGTCCTAGCCATGCGCCAGGCCACCGGGAGCTACCATGGCTGATGTCCTATTCCCAGTTTGTCAACACATTAACACAGTCCTTTACTTTCCAGAAAATTGGGGGTGCAGGTATCTGGGTTTCTCCACGGGTTGGGATTGTCATCTACACTGGGACGGGGAAAGATTGAGAAGTCCTGCCCTCCCTCCACCAGCACCCATAGGAGACTTGAGAATTCCAAGTTCCTGAGATGGTCTTAGTTTAAAAAGCTATTGAACATTCAACGGGCTGGGATTTAGCTCAGTTGGTAGATCACTGCACTGTAGTCTCTGAGGTCCCGAGTTCAATTCCCAGCACGGCAAAAATGGGAGAAGGACCTGGCAATCCACTCCCAAGGCAATCCTGAAACAGTCAGCCGTTGAAAACCCTATAAAGGTCACTATGAGTCGGATACGGCCTCAATAGCACCTAACAACAACAACATTCAACCCCACTGGAACCCTCCAGTGCTGTTACAGAGAACAATGTGTAGCAGCTATATTTGGGAGTATTGTAATGTACTTCCCCATATCTCTTCCATCAATTTATTCTCAAAATTGCCCTAAAAAGTAAATCGAGAAAATGTCAACCATCTCATTTTATGAATGACAGGCTCAGAGGCACAGGCTTGTTCAAAGCCTACGTCTAGCTTTGCAAGACCAGATGGGGGTAGCCTTTGTGTGTTCTAAGGATGCATCAAGTCATCAGACAGGCGAGGCAGGCATAGACCAGTGTACGGAGTGCACAGCTTTACAAGAACAAGCAGTGGTGCGGTGCTGGCTATTTATCACACGAAGAGAGCCCTTTGGCCAGAAACGTGCTGCGTTGTTTGGCTGCGAGATGAATTTTTGCAAAAATTGCTCGGGGAGGGGTTCCTCTTATTTGAAACACTAAGCATTTCTGCATGAATGCAGGGCTAGCCCTCATGGACAGACACATCTAAAGGATCACAGACCACCTTGGGAAGTAATTAGAACTCATGCCTGGTTAGTCCCACTTCCATATCACACAAAGGATGTGTGCAAGGGACTTCAGATCGATTCATGACCCCAGAGACTGCCTGAAAGGTGACCCTGGAAATCAGGAGGTGTTCAAGACCTAATTTTTGCTGACAAGATTTTATTCCAAGTATCTGAGTGGAGAAACCAGGTTAACTTTTAAAAGGTGTGGACAAGACCAGAGGGTGTTTTTTGCTTCACAAAGTACTTTTCATCAAAAATAAATAACAAAGAAACAAACGAACCAGACCTATGTAGAAATTTAAAGTTTCTCAAGGATTGCCAATACATCGAAAGCATTGCAATTTTGTGATATGTATTTTCCATGTTCTGTGAGAAGCCCAGAAGCAATGTTTTGGCCTCCCAGACCATGCCGATAAGCCTAACCTCAGCAGGAACCTGCTACATGAGGACCAGCAACTGCCTGGCCTCAGGTCTGCATGCATTTCACTATAGTGGGCCTGTGCTTGGCTCTCCCATTTCACCAGTGTCACCAGGGCCATGTGAAGACTCAGAAGTGTTGCATGGCAAGGGATTCATATTAGTAAAAATGCTTCCCCCCATGCCCCCCAGTAGGGAGCAGGAACTGGGGGGCTACTGGCTCATGTAATGAAAAAGACCACAGATAGGAAATGGCTTGACCTACAGGCACCAATCACATGACTCATCAGTTTTCTTGAATCTCACAGCTCTGCTCTCCAATGTAGTGCTGGTTCACTATATGTGCCAACTTGACTGGGCCACAGGGTGCCCAGATATTTGGTCAAACGTTACTCTGGGTCTGTCTGAGGAGTTGTTTTTAGGTGGGATTAACTCTTGAATTAAAAGATCTAGTAAAGCTGATGGCTCTCCCCCATGAGGCTGGGCCTCCTCCCACCCTTTGAAGGTCTGAAGAGATCACAAAGGCTAACCTCCCAAGACCAAGAGGGAACACCGCCGACCTGCTTGCCAGCCTTGACCTGGGACATGGGTCTTGTCCAGTCTTCAGACTTGGACTGACACATCCACTCTTCTTCAGTCTTAAAGCCACCAGCTATCAGACTGGAACTTACATGATAAGACCATGCTCCAGGTGTTTCAATTAACAAAGGCCTTTTTTATTTTTCTTGGGAGCTAGCAAATTGTTGTGGTTGTTGTTGTTAGGTGCCATGGAGTCAGTATCCTTCTCATAGCAGCCCTATGTACAACAGGTGAAACACAATTGTCAGTGCTTTTCTGCTATTCATAGGGTTTTCAATGGCAGATTGATTTTTGGGAGTGGGTTGCTGGGTCCTTCTCCCAAGCCTACAGCACCTGGTGTTTCCAGGCGGTCTCCCATCCAAGTACTAACCAGGCCTGACCCTGCTTAGCTTCTGAGATCTGATGAGATCAGATGCCATAGGGCTACAGCTGCAGGCTGGGAGCTAGAAAAGCTAGGACATAAATCACGGCAATGGACTTGGAAACAGGACACTGCTTCACCTCCACTTCCTCATCTGTAAAGTGAGAGCAATACTTGGACTGGGCACAACCTACATAAGCACCTAGCAAAGCACTTGGTACATTACACACACAAAAAAAATATTCAAGAACCAGTAGGTCATCTTATCCTATGCGATGGGAGTTCTTTCCATTATAAAATTTATTAGAGCCAGTAATTTTCGACCTTGTATATCCCCCATGATAGCTAAAAAGACCATATAACCCATTAATAGAAGTTGTTCGTACTGGCAAGAAGGAAGACGGATGCCCTCCTCCAATTATGTGTCAGAACCTCCAGGAAAAGGGTATACATTGAGAAACATCTTCCTGCTGCTTCTGCTATCCAGTTCACCCATCTCACCCAGCTTGGGAATCGCAACAACCCATTAAGCTGGCTCATTAGTGCATGTCACAGCAAAAATTATCTTTAAATTATGCCTTCAGTCAAAAGTAATTTTAAAAAGAAAAATACCATTCAGAACCAATGTATATTCCTTCCTCTGACCCCTAAACAATATAAGCAAGATAATTCACAGTTACACTTAAGGTTCTAATCATAATCCATTTCTAATACAATCATGGATGTTAGGAATGTGTCTGCTATTTTAAGTCCATAATTGTTTTTTTTTTTAAAGTACTATCATTTCTTTCCATTAAGTCAGTGTCAGTGAACTAGAGCTTGGCCAAAAAGAGTGAAAATACTTGTAGTCAAAAGTTGAGTGATAAAAGAAATATGCCTTTTTTCTTAATCTCCAAAAGGAAAGGGATAAGACGAGCCAGGCAACAGAGCAAGCGACAAGTATTAATTTAGTGGTGGTGCGATTTGCATAGAAATGCAGGAAGTGGGATGCTGATTGTTGGATTCGCTCTGTTATTAGGACTCTGAAAAATGCTCAAAATTTGATTGCATTCTCCATGGGTTAACACTTCATAACTGAGCCCTCTTCAGGATATACATCATTGCATTGGCCTACATTAACAACCCTAAGTTGGATGCTTCTTTTTGTGAAAAACATTATTTTCCTTGTAAATATGCGTCTGGAAAATATATATGTGTGGAAATCACAGTCACTTTTGCTTTGCCCCATGTGTATTTTTCACCCATTTGAACCACGTGTCACAGAAACAGTAGACTCAGTCCACATCAGACATTATTTTTGTCCTTGTTAAGTGACATCAAGTTGTGTCCGACTCATAGTGACCTTCATAGGGTTTTCAGTGGCTGATTGCTTCAGGACCGCCTTTGGAGTGGTTGCCACATCCTTCTCCCATTTTTGTGGTGCTGGGAATCAAACTCGGGACCTCAGAGACTGCAGAGCAGTGCTCTACCAACTGAGCTAAATCCCAGCCCATCAGACATTGCGACCCCCTGATTTCCGGAACTACACCACCTGAGTATCTTCTCACATCCTTCCTAGGTACAATAAACCAATAAGTTTCTGCCCAAAGGAAGTTCCAGAAAGAGAAGCCTAGGAGGAAACTGATGAGATAAAAAGGGGGTGGTGGGAAAGAGCAGAAATACAAAAGAGACAAAAATTCTAGCAATGTAAGATTTGATTTGGTTTAATCCAATTGTTGGATTAATTATGTAGTTTTCTAAACTAACCTTTTACTGAGCTGGTCTACCCAGAACTCCAGGACCGCACTGTATCATTTCCTACCCCCACTTGTTCAGTCTCTGTATCTTTCAGATTCCATCTTCCTATTTAATTCAACCTCACTGTCGGAGACCAGTTCAAACCCCAGACCCTCCAGGAAGTCTTCCTGGATCAGTTTCAGCTGGGTGGAGTCACTCACTCAACTCCTAAATTGATATCATTCTTTTCATACCTCTTAGAACATCGGCTATCACTGTTCTCATTTCTCTTGTCCTCTTTTCCTGATTACTCTATTATTTAACACATATTTACTCTATTTCATTTACCACATATTTACAGAACATGGAAGAGTCTGTAGGCACTGGCAATACAGGACCATGGGAGTGATTGAAACGGCTCCCTGTCACCACAAAGTCTCCTGGTTGGTTTAGGCTGGAGTCACATCATCCACATAGTCAATGATTGGCAAGCAATGGGCAGAGAGGGCTAAAGCTGGTGGGTTAGGGGAGGGAAAGGATGAATAACAACTTAGTAAGGCACCTCTCCCTCGGGGACACCCTCAATGTCTGTGTCCATGTGAGCCGAGAGGTGAGTACCATCAGTCTTCCCTTGATTGCATCTCTTCCCACCCCTACCTACGTCCTTCTTGTGGGTATCATGGAGTGAACATCTCTCATACTTGTGTTGTTAGGTGCCATCGAGTCGGTATCTGACTCATAGTGACCCTCACAGGGTTTTCAATGGCTGACTATTTCAGGATTGCCTTGGGAGTGGATTGTCAGGCCCTTCTCCCATTTTTGTGGTGCTGGGAACTGAACTCAGGACCTCAGAGACTGCAACACAGTGCTCTACCAACTGAGCTAAATCCCAGCCCTCTCTCATACTTAGCATATACTTTTTCCAATATGGCCCTTAAAGGCAGGTCAACTATTTCATTTATTGCTCACCAGAAGAAGCCATACAAGGGAAAAACAATGTCAGACACAATGTAAGGGAAGTGTCAATGAACATTGGTCTCCAGCAGGGTACCTGTCTCAGAAATTTTGAAGAATAGTTGTTAACACAGGAGATGTTTGTCTCAGGTGCTGCTGTTACTCAGAACCTAACATCTGAGGGATGTGCTCCTGTCTGGGGGAGCTCCCTGCCATGGCTCACATAGGATTTGAGCATGTCTCCTTAGGGTTTCTGCGTTGGAAGCTTAGTCCCCAGTGTGGCAAGGTAAGAGGTGGTGACACTTTTTAAGAGTGGGAGATTGCTGGGGGCATCATTCTTGGAAGATGTTGAAATAGTTCTCATGGAACCTTAGTTTTCATGAAAGGGATGTCATATAAAAGCAAGACTGAACCCCTCCCTGTTCTCTGGCTTCCTGTCTTGCCATCTGGTCCCTCTCACATACACCTCTGTGATGCCATCTGCCTGGAGTACCTCATGAGAGCTAAGCACAGCTGGCATCATGTTTTTTGGACTTTCTACCTCCAAACTGTGAGCTAAACAAAACTCTTTTCTTTATAAGTTATCCAGCCTCAGGTATTTTCTTATAGCAATGGGAAATGAACTAATACACTCTATGAGGGCATGGATTTTGCTCCTTTCCTCCCTCAAGCCTAACTCTGCCTAGCAGCAGATGTTGCCTAATAATTTCCCAGGCCCATAACAACTTGAAGACCAGAGAGGTCAGATCAACAACTTAGAGGAACCTGGATACTTCTGAGGATCTACAAGGTGCAGAGCTGGGATCACAGTGATCTTAGGATACTGGAGCCTGTGTGGTTTGTTTTGAAAGAGAAAGGCAGAGGATTTGTTGAACACTGAGCTGACAGCCAGGTTCCAAGTCTCCCCTCCTCCTTCCCTGTTTCTACAAAGGGCTTCTTTCAATGAAAGGAATCTCACAATCTAACTTTGCTTTTCAATGAGAAGAACCCCACAATCTAACTTTGTTGGAATACTTGCTTCACTTGATGCAAGTCCAGGGCATTTCCCCAAGGAGCCCTGGTCAGGTCAGAGGTGGCTCGGAGTTGGTGAAAAGAGATCTGGGTTTAGTAGTTAGATACTCATTTTATTACGTGTTTTCCATTCAACCAGCCAGGGTCTTATCTTCTCTTTAACTGCCTTTTGCTCCGAGGTTGGCAAAGAAACAGCAGAAAATGTGAGCCGCATGCAAATTTCATGCAAGGCTGTGCTTCTGAACCCCCAACTAAGGCCCTTCAAGGTCTATTTTTATGTTGGGAATAAGTAGCTTGTGATGCGACCATTAGTGGAGCACAGTCTTGTATGTTCATGACCCTGGCCCAGGTGGTCCTGCTATGGGGTCTGCCCCAGAAGGGCAAACAACTGGAAGATATTACTAAGATGGAGTTAGCCAGAAAATCCTCTGAGAGTTTCAGCACCTCGGCACCATCTCATTTTAGCACTTTGTCCATATAAAGGGAGGTCCAAGGGCACTTTTGCTACTGACAGAAATAAAAATCAAAACGGACCTATTCTTTTATTGTGACAAAAGTCTTTCCAATAAGATTCCAAAGACATAACTCAGCCTTGAATCAAGATCAAGATTTAACCATGAGCTCAGCAAAACAGCATGGCAATAAATCAATCATGTATGCTACACGTTGCAGTGAATATGCCAACGATAATAAAAATTTAGGTGTGGTCTTCAAAAGCCAGTGTTTCTTATATTAAATTCCCTGTAGCGCTTTTACATTGAGATGAATAACAAAATAAAGCGCCTTGTATATTTATGGGACTCTTTCCTTCAGAAACTCTTTGACTAGAGTAAAATGCATCCCATATGTGTGATAACTAAACTGAATCTCCACGAGGCATATATCTTTCTCTGACACCATTTTTCAGTTAATGAGTGTTTCAAGGGACAGTTTTCCAAGTTCTTTTCCTTCTTCCCCCCAGATGAGATATTCTAAGACAGGGAAAAAAAGAGAGAGAAAGGAGGAGGAAGAGGAGGAGGAGGAGGAGGAGGGAAAGAAAAATCGACTAGGAGGAAATACTTCCCCACTATTTATAAACGATATATGGCAGTTCAGATCATGGAGAAAATGTGAAAATCCACTAATTTCATTGCACCATTGTAAATTCAGGTAAACTATTTCCAGAGATTTACACAATCTGATATTCAGTGATAATGGCCATAGATCAAGAGAGACCATTCGTAAAATGACAGATACTGAAGGGTATTAAACCACCACACACACACACACACACACACACACACACTTAAATGATATCACTTTCAGAAAGAACTCTTTGGAAAGAAATAAAGCAAACAACCCCTAACCATTTTTTTTTACCTCTCCCTTAGCCCCACTTGGGAAAGAACTGTCAACTACATTTAAATTCATTTAGCGAATAATTACTGAGCATCTGCAATGCGCCACCCTGGCCTAGCGACACAGGCTAAGATGGTTGTGTGGGGGAGAGCAGAGGAGAGGGGCTTTGGGGATGCTACAGCTGAGATTTCAGCAAGGGAGTGTTAGGAGCCTGTGGAAGGGCAGCTCTCTGAGCTCAGAGATAACCCGGAGGCTGAAGAGAAGGAGGAAAAGGTACCAAGCAGAGGGGTCAGCAGAGAAGTGCAGGGCAGAGAAAGCTGGGCCCCTTCTCGGCAAAAGTGCAAAAGTGCCCTTGGACCTCCCTTTATATGGACAAAGTGCTAAAATGAGATGGTGCCGAGGTGCAGAAAGCCTGCAGTTCTGAGTGGGAAGCCCGACCAAGCTGAGGTTGGAGGCCAACCACCAGGGCAGGGCCTGGCCACCAGGGCTCCATCCTGAAGGGGGTGGGGGGGGTCACCAGAGGGCTGCAACAGGATGCCTGGGTTTTCAGCAGGGTAGTGATGAGGCTAGAGTCATGCCTGTTCAAGACGACTGGAGTTGCAATGCAGAAACCGGATCAGAGGGAAATGAGGAGCAGAGGCTGGAAGGCCATCTGCAGAGCAGCCTGGCCCGAGTCCTGATTGCCACGAGCAGCCTCCATGCCGTCCCACAAGGCCGACTTCCCCACTGAGAAGTGGCACTCCCCTTCTAGGGAGCAGGCAGGACATGTGATAAGATGCCCCCCACCCCACCCCAGTCCTCAGGGGGAAACCATGAGGAGGTTCAGCTGACACTGGCGGAGACTCTCAGCCAGTACAGGCATTCCAGCTAGCCTTGGTCACCTGGGAAGGCCTGTGTGACTCGTTCATTCTGGGCAGTTTGCAACGCATTGCTATTACAATTTCAGGCTCCAGTTTCCTTCTCTCTCACAAATGCTAAGTATTTATCCTTTACGTAGAACTGGGTATAGCTAATATTTGGAAAACTGAGAATTTCACCAAATGCAACGAGATGCCCAAGTCTGAGCCTCCTTCAGGCCTAGGGGAAGCCCAGTGCTAAGACTCCTTGCCCCAAAGTCTCGTCAAAGCAAAAAACCTGGCCTTAAGAATAATGTGTTGTTGTTGTTGTTGTTGTTGTTAGGTGCCATCGAGTCGCTATCCGACTCATAGCAACCCTCTGTACAACAGGGGAAACACTATTGTCAGTGCTTCTCTGCTGTTCATAGGGTTTTCAAAGGCAGATTGATTTTTGGGAGGGGGTTGCCAGGTCCTTCTCCCAAGCCTACAGCTTCTGGTGTTCCCAGGCGGTCTCCCATCCAGGTACTAACCAGGCCCAACCCTGCTTAGCTTCCGAGATCTGACGGGATCGGATGCCACAGGGCTACCACTGCAGGCAAGAATAATGTGTTAGTGAAGAATACTATGAGCTGTGTAAGATGGCACATGCCTATGATTTCTGTATTCCCAAGGCTGAGCAAGGAGCATCTCTTGTTCAAGGCCAGCCTGGGCCACATAGCAAGACCCTGTCAATAACATAAGAAAGAGGAGGAGGAGGACGTGGAGGAGGATAAGAAAGAAAGAAAGAAAAGAAAGAAAGAAAGAAAAGAAAGAAAAGGAAAAAAAGGAAAAAAGGAAAAAGGGAGGGAGGGAAGAGAAAAGAAAAGAAAAGAAAAAAGAAAAGAAAAGAAAAGAAAAGAAAAGAAAAGGAGAGGAAAGGAAAAAGAAAAAGAAAAAGAGAAAAACTTCCAAAGGCTCCAAATCCATTCGTAATCCTGAAAGGATCAGATAGGACACTGGCCTGCATATATTCAACTGGGATAAGAGATCTATAAAACTCTTCAGATGTGGAATTCTATTTTTTTTGACTTCTAAAAGTTAGGTGTGAGAATAACATGATGATAACCTCTTCGTGTGTTGGGATAGCAAAACCCAGGCTTAGGATGCCATGATGTTTACTTTGATTAAGAGGAACTAACCAGCCTACACATTTGCCTTAAAAGTTCACAGATAACCTGAGACATGATAAAAAACAGGGACCATAAATAAAGTTAATGCCCCAAAGAAACACACACTCCACCTGGCTTTGCTCTGTCCCACAGAATAATACTGCTTCATGCCACATAGCAAAAGGAGCTCAATCTAGTCTTTTCTACTTTTGTTTGATTTACTGAAAACAAATTCCAGATAGGATTCTCTGATCCTTTCCTCCTGCATATTTCTCAAAAGATTTAAAGCTTTGCAAAAACAGATAATACCAGAGGAGAGTCTCACTTTTTCAAACATCAGGGATAAATAAGAAGGCATGATCTGAGCCAACCATGAGCAACTTTCACCAGCCCTAGCACTTTTGTTATGAATATTAAATATTTTCAAGCAGATGTTTGATTATAATTCTCAGAAGAAATGCTTTCTATTTAACTTTATCAAATTCAAATACTTATCTTTAAAAACCCTGGAATGGTTCTATAAATGGTTAGTGGGCTACAGGAGCCTCACACACGCTTGTATTTCAGAGAATCTGCTTGAAGACTCATGTAGGTTCAACCAGGATGCTTCCTATAGGCCCTGGGACATACCCAGGTCAACTGATGAAAAAAAAATAAAATAAAATAATGGCATTCAAGACCTTTGGGATTTTATTTCTCGGTATTTGGGAGTTGTACCCAGAGCCTCACACATACTTTACAAGCCTTCTACTCTACCTCTAGCAAATTTTTTACTTTTTATTTGAGGCCTTTGGCCTCCGATCTGCAATCCTCCTGCTTCAGCCTCCTGAGTTGCTGAGATTTATAGGCATGAGCCACTGTGCCCAGCTTCGATTTTAAAAATAATACCTGGAACATACCAACCACCAACACACTAGTCCATTACAGTAAACAGTTGTTGTTCTATAGCCTCCAGAGACAAATAGCTTTTCTTCTCTTGAAATGATTACAGTATTCCTTTGAGAAACTGTTTGTTTCTGGCACCATCAATCCATATACATCAGGGGAGCCAACTCCAGCCCTGTATGCAGAGAGGGCACTGCCTTAGGCCTGTCATTCACAGGATCACACACTCCCTGCATGGTGACGGATTTGGGAATGGACAATATTGCATTCAGAGCCAGGGAGTCAGTGACTTTTACTGAGGCAAGATCAGTCACTCAAATTGCTACTGGACTTGGTCCTAGAGCAATGTGAGGCATGGGTGGCCATCTTGCCACCATGACATGAGACTCTGCAGACAATGGAGCTCACAATCTACAGAAGGTGTAGTTGGCATGAAGAGAGGGAAATTGGGTCCTGAGGAAGTGATCTGAGCTCCTATATCAAGCACATGTGAAATGACACATCCTAGACTTTACAGTTGTACACATCCATAAATTTCCATTTCATTGTTAAGCTAATTTCAGATAAATGTTGTATAATTCATAATGAAGGGAGAGGTCCTAATTCATAAAACTGAGTATAAAAGTAGGAATTGATGATAACACAACTTTGAGCCATACAACAGTGAAGTTATAAAGCTGGAAAAGATTCAGCCACACTGCCAAGTAGGATTTGTGTTTCCATCAGTGATATTTCAGTGTGACAGATACCTTTCAGTGTCTACAGAGCTCCTGAATAAATGGAAATTCTAACTTAAGAAAAATGGACAACTCTGAGATGTTAAACCAGGAAAGTGAGATAAAAATGGAGTCTCTGTCCTCCAGAAACAAAAGGGGAACAATAACAATGAACAGTACCAATTTATTATGGAACGGATGGTACAGTGTAGGGACTACTAAAAATCAAGTTACTATGGGTTTCAGCCTGCAGCCGTAGCCCTGTGGCATCCGATCCCATCAGATTTCGGAAGCTAAGCAGGGTCGGGCCTGGTTAGTACCTGGATGGGAGACCACCTGGGAACACCAGAACCTGTAGGCTTGGGAGACAGACCCGGTAACCCCCTCCCAAAAATCAATCTGCCACTGGAAACCCTATGAACAGCAGAGAAGCACTGACAATAGTGTTTCCCCTGTTGTACAGAGGGTCGCTATGAGTTGGATACCGGCTCCACGGCATCTAACAACAACAACATGGGTTTCAATTTCAATACTAGTGGAAAAGTTTCTGTTGGATTAACTCTGCCCAAGATATATAAAAACAACTTTGAGAGATGGAAAGTGTGTTGGGTGAGATCCGCTTACGTGTCTTTTCCTTGAAGGTACATCCCAGTCCACAAAGTATTGGGTGGTTAGGATTCAAGGAGAAAATCACAAATTAATTGGCTTAGAAGAGGCAATGTGGGCAACCAGAGCATCTGGAAATTGAGGGAGGACATCACAGGAAAACTAAACAAAGAGCCCTCAAGTATGCAAATACGTTTGCCTCAAATCTCTGGCAGACCCGTGATCTGGACATAGATAGGAAAATGCCAAGGATCCCAAAAGAAATAAACAGTTGGAAGGCTGAACAATCTGAGCAGAGATTTCAGCGGCTGGCCCTAGCAGGGAAGAGAGAGATAGTATTGAATCTAAATCCTGCCAAAACACAGGGACTTGGTAAATGTCTTGGATTTTTTCACTGAAATTTCAGAAGGCTCATCCTTAGGAATAAAGACCTTGTTCTAGAACTAAGAATTCACTCTGACACAAGGGGCAAAATCAAAATAAACCCAATTGAACAAATTATAAAACCAAGCTTCTACAATTTCAAAATGATTAGCTGGTAATATAAGAGTTGGCTAGAAAGAAAATTTACCCTCTTCAAATCATCTAATGTCTCTACAGTATATCATCTGTGTTCAGTGTAATGGATCCAATTTTTTTTTTTAAATGATGTGAAATACAAAATAGGAAAATGTGACTTATATCCAGGAGTCAAAGTAAACTCAAAGATGACATAAATGTTGGGATTAGTAGATGAAGACCTTAAAGTACCTAGAAAAATATGTTTAAGGGAGTTTTAAAAATATATGGTCATAGCAAAAAGATCACAGTTGAGAAATAGAATAAAATGGCAATTCTACACTCAAAAATTGTTGTTGTTACGTGCCGTTGAGTCAGTATCTGACTCATAGTGACCCTGTGTACAACAGGTGAAAACACTATTGTCAGTGCTTCTCTGATGTTCATAGGGTTTTCAAGGGCAGCCTGCTTTTTGGGAGCAGGTTGCCGGGTCCGTCTCCCAAGCCTACAGCACCTGGTGTTCCCATGTGGTCTCTCATCCAAGGACTAACCAGGCCTGACCCTGCTTAGCTTCTAAGATCTGACAGGATCAGATGCCATAGGGCTATGGCTACAGGCGTACGCTCAAAAATACAATGTATGAACTAAAAAGTCTTATTGAATATGCTTAGCATCAGATTGGAGATGGCCAAAAAGAGGTCAGTATACTGAGGATAACTCAGTAGGAGAAATTATCTGGTCTTGTTACTGGAGATTCACAGGGAATAAAGAGGCAGTTCCTGAAAACAGGTCTGGGAATCTGGCAGCAAAACATTGGTCCTTGCATCAGACATATAAATGAATTTATCCACGTCACAGAGTCTATAGATGTCAGATCTCATCAGATCTTGGAAGCTAAGCAGGGTCGGGCCTCATTAGTACCTGGAAGGGAGACCACCTGGGAACACTGTAGGCATAGGAAAAGGACCCAACAACCCACTCCCCAAAAAATAATCTGCCACGGAAAAACCTATGAACAGCAGAGAAGCACTAATAATACTATTTTGCCTGTTGTATGTAGGGTCGCTATGAGTTGGCACTCGATGGCACCTAACAACAACAACAACCTGACATGGAAGTTACAGTAGAGATTATAGAATAGGTTTATTAGCCAGGTGCAGTGGTGCATGCCTGTAATCCCAGCGGCTTGGGAGGCAGAGGCAGGAGGATCGCAAGTTGGAGACCAGAGGCAGTCTGCATAACTTAAAGAGACCCTGTCTCAAAAAGTAAAAAAAAAAAAAAAAAAAAAATGTGCTCAGGGTGCAGCTCAGTGGTCCAGCACTTGCAAAGCATGCAAGCACGAGGCCCTGGGTTCAACCCCCAGTACTGCAAAATAAAAGAAAAAAAAAAAGAATAGGTTTATTAAAGATTGCACACCACTAAGAAATAATTGCCTGCAGCGGTAGCCCTGTGGTATCCGATCCCGTCAGATCTCGGAAGCTAAGCAGGGTTGGGCCTGGTTAGTACCTGGATGGGAGACCGCCTGGGAACACCAGAAGCTGTAGGCTTGGGAGAAGGACCTGGCAACCCCCTCCCAAAAATCGATCTGCCATTGAAAACCCTATGAACAGCAGAGAAACACTGACAATCGTCTTTCCCCTGTTGTACAGAGGGTCGCTATGAGTCGGATACCGACTCCACGGCACCTAACAACAACAACAAGAAATAATTATAAAGAAGACTGAGACAGCTGGAGAAGCTCAGGTAAACCTGCAAAGGAACTTAAAATAACCCTGGGTTATTCCCTGGGTGAATCTGCATATGGATATTTCTGTTCCCAGAGGAAAGAGGTCGGAGAATAGGAGAATTAAGCAGGCTTCTAGAGGGAAAAGAAATTTAGCCAGAGAAGATGGTGGTCCCGGAGAAGGGAGAGGTGGGCACATGGGTGCTAGAGAAAGAAGAGCAAAGTGCGTGGGAAGAGGAAACAAAAGAAAGGAAAAAGAGAGAGCGGGCACATGTTTCTCCTAGCTTGATTCAAACTACAGCACATCGGTGTGACTTCAGCCCTGGGCGCCCAGCTCTGGTGCCCAGTGAGACCCGGCAAGGGGTCTTTGTTTTGTAAATGGCTCAGTGGTTTGGATAGGATGTAGGACCCATTTGAAAAACATCCTTCCAATGTCCTCAGAGATGCACATGGCTTCTTCATCATGGTGGCATGGCAGGAGCCATTTTCAATCCCCTTTTCCTCCATATTGCCTGCTGATGCCCAAGCTAACCTGCCTATCGGTCTGAAGAAAAGAAAAAAAAAATGAAAAACTAAATTAAAAACCAAGTGACTTGTGAAGAAATAACAAGTAGTCGGCCACACATTTATAACTGTAGTCTCAGGGAACAAAAGAGGAGGAAGAGGAGGGCAGAAAAGTTATTTGAGAGCTAGGGGTGGCCGTGCACATCTGTGATCCCAGAACTCAGGAGGTTGAGGCAGAGAGTGACAAGTTTAAGACCAGCTTGGGCTACATAGTGAGAACCTGAATAAGCCAAAAGAGAGGAAGGAAGGAAGGAAGGAAGGAAGGAAGGAAGGGAGGGAGGGAGGGAGGGAGGGAGGAAGGAAGGAAGGAAGGAAGGAAAGGAGGGAGGGAGGGAGGGAAAAAGGAAGGAGGGAGGGAGAAAGAGAGGGAGGGAGGAAGGAAAGAAGGAAGAAGGGAGGGGGAGGAGGGAAGGAGCAGGGTTGAGGAAGACAGGTTATTTGAGCAAGTAAAGGCAAAGTTTCTCCAAATGTGTGAAAAACATTGACTTACGTGTGTAAGCAGCTCGGTAAAACCCAAGAGCATTAATTACAAGGAAAAAAAATATCAAACCTCGGTTTATCATATTAAAATGCTAAACCAAAAACAAAGAGAAAATCTTGAAGCAAGCAGCCGACAGGGAGAAAATACAGGGCCCTGAGAGGAACACTGATCTGAGGGCCTGCTGATCCCCATCGGAAACAAGGAAGGCAGATGACAAGGAAGCATCACCTCGGAGCACTGACAGAAACAAAGGAAAGAAGACACTGTTCATCCATAATTGGATGTCCAGGAAAACTGTCCTGCCAAAATCAGGGCGAAGTAAAGATATTTTAAGAAAAATAAAAGCTGAGAGATTTTTTTTCCCCAAAAAATACAGTACAAGAAGTGCTCATGGGAGTGCTTAGACTAACTTGGAATGACAAGACGGCATGAAGGACACCAGAAGAAAGCCTAGCAAGAGACACAGGGAAGGACAGGTAAGAAGGCCTGCCCATCTCGATCTCACAGTCAGCCATCTCTGTGTCCGTCTCCATCAAGAGCTGACACCCTGGGGCTTTCCACCTACATAAGCCAATACGTCCTTTCTTCCTATAAGCTAAAAAAAATAATTTGTTAGTGTTAGAGAACTTGAAAAATAATCTTTCAGAAGGCACAAAAAATGTTGTGGTCCAACAAAACCTTCTATTTTCAGTTCTGCTTTTCTTCTATTAAGAAGTTAAAACAATGAACTCAAATACAACCCAAACAGAATGAAATATAACTACTCATTTAAAGAGTATGGGCAAAATAAACCCATCTTCATATCCTATTACTACCCATCTATCTCAAAGGTCTAGCAACATTTTGATATGTATACTTGAAAAAAATGATGTTCATTTTTTGTCAAAATATTTGTTCCTGGAGGGAGGGAATTTTTATAGATAGATAGATAGATAGATAGATAGATAGATAGATAGACAGACAGACAGACAGACAAATAGATATAGATATAGATTCCTGCAACCTTAGCCCTGTGGCATCAAATCCCGTCAGATCTCGAAAGCTAACCAGGTTTGGGCCTGGTTAGTACTTGGATGGGAAACCTCCTGGGAACACCAGGCTTGGGAGAAGGACTCGGAAGCCCACTCCCCAAAATCAATTCACCATTGAAAACCCTACGAACAGCAGAGAAGCACTGACAATAGTGTTTCGCCTGTTGTACATAGGGTTGCTATGAGTGGTACACTGACTCGACGGCACCTAACAACAGCAACAGCAATATATATATATATATATATATATATATATATATATATTTATTTATTTATCATCTTTGTGCTATGCTTCAGTGAGTGAGTGGGTTTTGGTTTAAGAATGAGCACAACCCACATTTACAATATCAGTAGCATGATGTATAAGAGAGCAAAATGGGAAAGAGAGATTGTGGGTGCATATATTAATTTGAAGTGGTAGGAATAAGAAGGTTGTTACTTCTTTTGTTTTGCTTCCTAAATCTCCAAAAATGAAAAAAAAAAAAAGAAAGAAAAAAAAGAAACCTAGCAAACAAAACAGTCAACAGGGAAACATAAAGAGCAATGAAGGTGGTAGTCAGCTCTGTCAGAGAGAGGGGCTCGGTTCCCCTCCCTTCCTGATCCTCTAGTCTAAAGTCCTGTGGCACATATGAGCAAGCAGGACCCCAAAGGGCAGCCACTTATCACAGGGCAGTGCGTGATGGTGACTGAGGGGCACTGACAGCTGGAGACTACTGATCTATTATCCAACTCTATACCTTTTATATTTTCTGATAAAACTGGGATGGTTCCTAGTTCTCTTCCAGGTTTCCTATGGATGAAGCTAAGAGTGAGATGTCACATTGTGTGGGGGTGTTGTTGTCAAGGGTGCATGCAATGAGGCTGAAAGCTCTCTGGCTGTGCCCTCATTGTTTAAGGGAGCAGGGCTAGCAAAATCAGAAGAATATGTAACATAAAAATGAGTTAGAAGGGACTATTGTCCCCATAACTAATATTTCCATAGAATCTCTTCTAGCAAAGGGGTGGATGTAGCACAGGTTTCAGTTCTATCAAAAAAAAAAAAAGAAAAGAAAGAAAGAAAAAGAAAGAAAGAAAGAAAGAAAGAAAGGAAGAAAGAAAGAAAGAAAGAAAGAAAGAAAGAAAGAAAGGGAAAAAAACCCCTAACATTTCTGGGAGGAGGTAGAAAAACACACAAGTTACAGAAATACTAACCTGCAACCTGGTCATGCAGAAGATATCCTCTACAGATCCTAGAAACCAGAAGATACCCTAGAAACATGTTATCCCACTGGGAAAGGGAATTCTGATGGGAAAACACATACTTATACCCCAAAGCTGAGAACGGCAACCAACCCCAGAGCCGATACTTAGAAACAAGACCATAGGCTGTACTGTTACTAGCCGATACCATTACCATTATATTTTAGATTTTAAGTACTGGAGGGGAACAGTTTCTGTTTGACATTTCTGTACGCCAGAGCCGCTGTCTTGACCCAGTTGGCCTCCCAGATGGTCATTCTGTGTTGCCACATGGCTCTGGGGCTGGCTCTGCAGAAGTCAAGATCAACTCCGAACTTCTCTCCTAACACCCCTGGAAAAACCCAAAGGTGACAAAGAGCACCTGTGGCATCTCAGTCTCCTGGCGTTGACTCCCGACTACCAGACAGACTGTGTGGCCTTCTCGGAGTCCTGGCCCTGCCTTGCTGTGGAGTGCAGTTTGTTTGCCACCAGGAGTCATTTTCCCCCTTCCGTTCCTATCTTAAATGATGATCAAATAACAAGAGGAAGAGCGGGCTTGGGAGGGGAGGAGCAGAGCCCACCAGGAGGAAGACTGGCGGCCACGAAATGACAAGAGCCAGAGCGATGATGCAGCTGCTGACGCCGAGTCTGGACCAGGGCTTCCTGATTGGCGGGGCGCTGTGCCAAACGTGTTTCATGTCTTATCTTATTAACCCACGTGGAAACTTCAGAGACAGAGGTTATCATTTAAACCTTGTAAGAGATGAAGGCACCAAGGCTCAGACGTGGCTTGCCCAATGTGTCTGTGCCATAAGGAGAGGTCCAGAAGCGGAGCCCTTGTCAGCCAGGCTCTGGCCCACCTTCTCATTCTGCCCTTTACCCCACAAACAAAGCCTCTCCCCTTCAGAAAGCCCTGCTGCTGATCGTGCAGACCTCACAGCTGTCCGCTTGGAGACAAGAAGGGATGCGTAACTTCTCCCAGGAGAGAAGGCTCCTAAAAATTCCCTCAAGTGGTCCAGAGGATGTTTCGCTACCAACTCTGCCTAAATATGATCTCTGTTTCCAAGAATGGCAGGTGACAGATAATTAGTAGGCGTCCACTGTAGCTTACTGATGAAGTCAACCACTGGAGCAACAGTGCCTGCAGGTGCAGTGGCTACACAGGAATGGAAATCTACAGGAGCCCTCCATGGGCTCTGTTCCTGGCTCTGCCCTGGTGGGGCTGCTTACTGTATCGTCTTGCAGAGGCCATTTCTGCTCTGAGCTTCCTTTCTCATGCGTAAAACGAGAGACTTGGATAGAACGATTTTGGAGGGAGTGTTTAAGCACGATAGATGGCCTTCCAGGTAATTATACTTCCAATATAGTTATACTATATAAAATATATATATATAGTTATATATATTATATATTACATATATAATATATATGTAGTTAAATTATAATATAGTTATACTATATCCACGGATAGTTATACTTCCAATATCCATGACACCGCAATACAGACTCTGCCTTTTGGAACTTCATATCTATTGCAGCATATTTTATCCAACAGACTGGTGAAGACTGAAGCTTGAAACAATTGGGCTAATGAAGGAGTGACAAAACAGTTTCTCTTTTTTAAAATTTATTTTAATTAATATATACTACAACGAATGTCATTAGGGTGGGTTCATACAAGGATATGGTGTACTTTTCTCTTGTTCACCCCCTCTTTTAAAACAATTACACTTGGTCCTGATGGTTGGTGGACAAATTGCCTCAGTATTTTGGGATTGCTATTGAAAATATCCCCCATATGTCTGTCAGTTTGCCACACTGTGGGGGCTTGTATGTTGCAATGAGGCTGAAAGTTATGCCACTGGTATCTCAGATACCAGCAGGGTTACCCATGGTGGACAGGTTTCAGCTGAGCTTCCAGACTAAGACAGGCTAGGGAGGAGGCACTGGCGAGCCACTCCCGAAACCACTAGCCATTGAAAACCCTATGGATAGCAAAGAAACATTGTCAGATATAGTGCCAGAAATTGAGCCCCCCAGGTTGGAAGGCACTCAAAAGACCACTGGGGAAGACTTGCCTCCTCAAAATAGAGTATACCATGATGATGGAAATAGGGTAAAGCCCCAGGGACCTCCATTTGTTGATGTGGCATAACTCAAAATGAGGAGAAATAACTGTAAACATCCATTAATAATTGGAACATGGAATGTATGTAGTATGAATCTAGGAAAATTAGAAATCATTAAAAGAGAAATAGAGTGCATAAACATTGACATTCTAGGCATCAGTGAGCTAAAATGAACCAGCATGGGCCATTTTGAGTCAGATAATTGTATGGTCTACTATGCTGCTGGCAATGACAAGCTAAAGAGAAATGGAGTTGCATTCACCATCAAAAAAGATGTTTCAAGATCTGTCCTGAAATACAATGTTGTCAGTGATAGAATAATATCCATATGTCTACAAGGAAGGCCAGTTAATATGACTATTATTCAAATTTATGCACCCACCACTAAGGCCACAAATGAACAAAAGGAAGATTTCTACAAACTGAAATAGATCAAACGTGCAATCAGGACATACTGATAATCACTGGTGACTGGAAAGCAAAGATTGGAAACAAAGAAGAAGGCTCAGTAGTTGGAATATATGCTCTTGGTGACAGAAACAAAGCTGGAGATCGCATGATAGAATTTAGTCAGACCAATGACCTTTTCATTGCAAATACATTTTTTCACCAACATAAACAGAGACTATACACGTGGACTTCACCAGATGGAACATACAGGAATCAAATTGACTACATATGTGGAAAGAGACGATGGAAAAGCTCTATATCAAATGTCAGAACAAGACCAGGTGCTGACTGTGGATCAGCCCATCAACTTCTCATATGAAAGTTCAAACTGAAGCTGAAGACAATTAGAACAAGTATACGAGAGCCACGGTATGACCTTGAGTATATCCCACCTGAGTTCAGAGACCACCTCAAAAATAGGTTTAATGCATTAGATACAAATGACAGGAGACCATAAGAATTGTGGCATGACATAAAAGATATCATTCAAGAAGGAAGCAAAAAGTTCTTAAAAAGATAAGAAAAAAAGAAAAGACCAAATTACATATCAAAAGAGACACTGGACCTTGCCCTCGAACATGGAGCAGCTAAAGCAAAAGGAAGACATGATGAAGTTAAGGAACTAAACAGAAGATTTCAGAAGGCAGCTCAAGAAGACAAAAACAAATATTATAATAACATATGCAAGGAGCTGGAGGCATAAAATCAAAAGGGAAGAACGCTCTCTGTGATTCTCAAGCTTAAGGAAGTGAAGAAAAAATTCAAGCCTCAAGTGGCAGTAGTGAAAGATTCTACAGGGAAAATATTAAATGATGCAGGAAACATCAAAAGAAGATGGGAAGAATATACAGAATCATTATACAAGAAAGAATTGGTAGATGACCAACCATTCCAAGAGGTTGCACATGAAGAGGAACCAATGGTGTTGAAGGACGAAATGGAAGCTGCCTTGAAAGAACTGGCGAAACACAAGGCTCCAGGAATTGATGGGATACTAATAGAGATGTTTCAACAAACAGATGCAGCACTGGAGGTGTTAACATGTTTATGCCAACAGATTTGGAAAACAGCTACTTGGCCAACTGACTGGAAGAGATCCATATTTGTGCCTATTCCCAAAAAAGGGGATCTAACTGAATGTGCAAACTATCGGACAATATCATTAATATCACACACCAGCAAAATTCTACTAAAGATCATTCAGAAGCAACTGCAGCAGTATATAGACAGGGAATTACTGGAAAATCAAGCGGGATTCAGAAGAGGGCAGGGAACCAGGGACATCATTGCTGATGTCAGGTGGATATTAGCTGAAAGCAGAGAATATCAGAAAGATGTCTATCTAGTTTTATTGACTATGCAAAGGCATTCGATTGTGTGGATCATAACAAATTATGGATAACACTTTGGAAAATGGGAATACCAGAACACCTAATTGTGCTCATGAGAAATCTGTACATGAACCAGGAGGCAGTAGTTCGAATAGAACAAGGAAACACTGCGTGGTTTAAAGTTGAGAAAGGTGTGCGTCAGGGCTGTATACTTTCACCCTATCTCTTCAATTTATACCCTGAGCAAATAATCCGAGAAGCTGGACTTTATGAGGAAGAACATGGCATCAAGATTGGAGGAAGACTCATTAACAACCTGTGTTATGCAGATGACACAACTCTGCTTGCTGAAAATGAAGAGGATTTAAAACATTTACTGATGAAGATCAAAGATCACAGCCTTCAATATGGGCTGTGACTAAACATCAATGAAACAAAAATCCTTACGACTGGGCCAGTATGCAACTTCACAATAAATGGAGAAAAGATTGAGGTTGTCCAAGATTTTGCTTTGCTTGGCTCTATAATCAACAGCCATGGAAGCAGCAGTCAAGATATCAAAAGACGCATTGCTCTAGGAAAAGCTGTGGCAAAAGATCTCTTTAGAGTATTGAAAAGCAAAGATGTCACATTGAAGACGAAGGTGCATCTAACTCATGCCATGGTATTTTCAGTCACATCATATGGTTGTGAAAGCTGGACATTGAGCAAGGGAGACAGGAGAAGAATTGATGCTTTTGAATTTTGATGCTGGAGACAACTATTGAATATACCATGGACTGCCAAAAGAACCAACAAATCTGCCCTAGAAGAAGTGCAACCAGAGTGCTCCTTGGAAGCAAAAATGGCTAGATTGCGTCTTACATATTTTGGACATGTAGTCAGGAGAGCACAGTGCCTGGAGAAAGGCATCATGTTTGGGAGAGTGGCAGGTCAACAAAAAAAAAGGAAAACCCTCCACCAGATGGATTGACACAGTGTCTGCAACAATGGGCTTAAATATAAATAAGATCATGTGCCTAACACAGAATCGAGAAGTGTTTTGATCTGGTGTACATAGGGTCACTATGAATTGGACTCAACTTGATGGTACCTAACAACAACAACATTGAAAATATAATAATAACAATAATAATCATAATAAATTATAATGCATATACCCATGACACTGATAAGTCACTTCTAGGAAATTTACTAGTGACACATTTGCATATGGAAGATTAACTACAGTGCTGTTTGTTTATAGAAACAAGAAGCTAGGAATGATCTGCATGTCCTTTGGTGAAGCCTGCTATTTTAGATTGTGCTGCATCCAAACAAATGGAACAATATGCAGTCATTAAAAGGAATAAAGTAAAGGAATATGTGCTATTAGAAGAGGATCTCAAAAAAAAAAAAATCTCAGAGAAACAGATGGCCAACAATAGAGCATGTGTACATTTAGAATGTGTGGTTTGAAGGGGTGTGCATGTACATATGCGTGTATAAAACTCTGGAAGGACTGGCTTTACAAACAATTGTAAACAGTGATTACTATGAGAAGGGAACTTAGGGATCCAGGATGAAAGGAAGGGAATTTTTTTTTACTGCAAGGCTTTTTGTATTCTTTGGATTTTTGCTTTGATGTGCATATAATTACTTTTTCATTAAAACAACTAGTTTAAAAAGTGTTTTTCAGTCTACTAGAGATCATGACAAAAAATAAAAATATACCAAAGAAATTATGTCAGCTACATTAAAGTATTACATATATGTTGTTGTTGTTGTTAGGTGCCGTCGAGTCGGTATCTGACTCATAGCGACCCTCTGTACAACAGGGGAAACACTATTGTCAGTGCTTCTCTGCTGCTCATAGGGTTTTCAATGGTGGATTGATTTTTGGGAGGGGGTTGCCAGGACCTTCTCCCAAGCCTACAGCTTCTGGTGTTCCCAGGCGGTCTCCCATCCAGGTACTAACCAGGCCTGACCCTGCTTAGCTTCCGAGATCTGATGGGATCGGATGCCACAGGGCTACCGCTGCAGGCATTACATATATACATAAATATATATTATATATGTGTCTATGTACACTGTATTACATATATATGTTTATATCTGATATGTTGTTGTTAGGGGCCGTCGAGTTGGATCTGACCCATAGGAAGTCCAGGTACAACAGAATGAAATACTACCCAACACCGTGCCAGGCACGTGGTCTTTTTATGTTTGAATCCATTGTTGTAGCCACTATGTTTTTTCTCATTTTGGGTAGCATCACATCAGCAAAAGAATGTCCCAGGGGCTTTACTCCATTCCCATCATTAAGGTTGACTCTACTTGGAGGAGACTACTCTTCCCCAGTCATCTTTTGAATGCCTTTCAGCCTGGGGAGCTCATTTTCTGGCAATATAGTTGAAAGTGTCTCTTTGGTATTCCTAGGATTTTCAATGGCTAATTGTTTTGGGAGTAGGTTAGGCAGGTCCTTCACCCTAGTCTGTCTTATTCTGGAAGCTTAGCTGAAATCTACACACCATGGGTGGCCCTGCTGATATCTGAAATACTGGTGGCATAGCTTTCAATATCACAGCAACATGCAAGTCCCCACAGCACGACAAGCTGACAGACATGTGAGGGATTTTTAATGTGTGTTTATTGTTATTAGGTGCTGCTGAGTTGGGTCTGACTCATAACAATACTCATAGGGTTTTCAATGGATGATTGTTTCAGAATTGCTTCAATAGTGGATTGCTATGTCCTTCTCCCATTTTTGTGATGCTGGGGATCAAACCCAGGTTGTCAGAGACTGTGGAGCAGCACTCTACCAACTGAGCTAAACCCCAGCCAATACCTAATGTAAGAAAAATTAAATATAAATATACGTTTATGTTTATATATAATATATATAACCAAATGGCCTAATATTTCTCCAACTGGGGTGTGTGTATATATAATACATATTCTATATTTTCATTTCTATTTGGAGAATTTATTAGCACCATTGGTTAAAAGCAGCATAAAGTTCCAGTAAGTGGTTCCCTCCCAGTTTGGGGACTTGGCCTCTCTCTTCAATCACAGACGATCCTGGAGCCTACATCAGGCATCTTGCATAATGGAATCTCCAAAATGAAAGATTAAGCTTTGCCTCCCTTCTGTCCAATGCCCCCACTTCTTTACCACATCCCTACAAAGTGGAAAACTTCAGCTCCTATTCTCAACCGTGGCCGGAGGAGCTGGGCATGAAGAAGCCACCTTCCAGCCACACGGAAGGCACATGGGCAGTGCTCGTTGGCCGTGGCCCGAAACCTCCGATGGCCGCACACAACAACGAGACCTCTCTTGTGCCTGGTTGTTGAACGTGCTCAATCCCCGGGAGAGAGAGTCAAAAATAGCTGGGAGCTTTGAAACCCTTCAGGAAAAGGCACTCCTTGGCATACTTCTTTTTTCAGCATTCAATGAACAAAAAGGCTCACTGTTTCGACCACCAAGAAAACAGCCAAGGTTTTAGAAATTCAGTCACACTTTTGGCTGACGTCAGGAGATTTTCCAACTGGGCTTTCATGCGAGTACATCCGGGTGGTCTGCCCGACCTACCACAGGCTTTCCTGTGCCAGCGGCTCTGTTTGTAAATCGAAGTGCAATAACAAGGCTTGTATACTCATCGAAAGCTAAGATGCCCAGGACCTTTTGTGAGAAGGGGAAGCTCAAAGGTGCATTCAGATGCCTCCCATGCCAAGCAAACATTTGTTCTTTGAAAGCTGGAAAAGCCAGTGTAAACAGATCCCTTGAGTCTTTATGGAGAAGTAGTCCCGACTTGCAGTTCCTTCTGCAGAAACCTAAGATTGATTTATTTCCACCGGGCAGATTAAAATACACAGTGTTTTCATGGGGATGACTGGACTTCATAAATTTGTCACTGCCTGGCCATGTGCAGCCTTTGATCCTTTCTGCTGGGCCTGGTTGGAGCTGGGAGCCTTTTGCTGCCGGCTGTGACACGTGTGTCTCTGCATCCGTCCTCCTGCCTGTTGAACTTGGCCATCCTCATCAGAGAGAAGACACAGTGCCAGCTCTTGAATAAGGGCTTTTTCTATTTTAAATCAAAGTGGCTCCGAAGCCCCTGGACCCCACAGCCCTGGTCTGAAAGGCAGCCTGGCTTCCCCTTAGTCTGCTGGTTGGCCTGGCTGGGTCATTATTTCCTTCTCTTCCTCTAACCCTTCTAGTGCCTCACTCAAAGATGACTCCATCTCCCAAGAGAGAAACGCCATTCTGTCCGATCCACATAATTCACTAAAATGCAACAAATAGCAGCGGAGCTTGCTAAGGGATGGCGTAGTACTGATACCAGAAATAAAATAGTAAGATTGCATCTGTGCCTTTGAGATGCTCGTCAGCAAGCAGAGAAGATAGACAACGCAATGCACATGGTCTGTGTGTGACTAGAGACCTGTCCTGAGCGTGATGAGCATTGGCCAACCAGGTTTCAGGGGGCTGTGGGTGCTGGAGGGGGACAGGCTAATCATGGAGAGCTTCCTGAGGAGGTGGCACCTGGGCTGGGTCTTAGAGGATGCATAGGAGTAGGCCCAAGGAAAGAGGACAGGGAAACATCTTCAGGCAATAGGGAGACAGTAAGCAAAGGGTAGTGTGGAGACAGCACAGAAAAGCAGAAGGTATTTGTGTGGCTACAGTGGGAAATAAAAGGTGGGGACAAGAGATAATGGGTGTGCATGACTGCATGTACTGACTCCATCTTCTTTAAAAAATAATAATAATGACGATACCTGCTGTAGTTTTATTGCACTTTATGGATGGGAATCCGGAGGTCCACAAAGACTGATTTGCTCAAGGTTCTCCAGCTAAGTACTTAGCAACGAGTGCTCAAGTCCAGGTCTATGGGATACCAAAGCCCTCGCTGTTTTGTTTTGTTTTTGTTTTTGTTTTTGTTTTTTGCTAGGGGTTGAACCCAGGGCCTTGCGCTTGTATGCTTTGCAAGTGCTGGACCACTGAGTTGCACCCCCAGCCCATTTTTTTTTACTTTTTGAGACAGGGTCTCGCTAAGTTACACAGACTGCCTCTGGTCTTGAACTTGTGATCCTCCTGCCTTTGCCTCCCGAGCTGCTGGGATTATAGGTGTGCACCACCAAGACCGGCTTAAAGCCCTCCCTTTTGACCACCACATATAGGCTACTAAAACATGCAACACGATAGAGGCTTTCTAGTAATCACAGACAGTTGAAGAGACTGAGCTCCTGTTTTCTGGCAGCTGTGAAGGGCACAGAACTGATCTGGGTGTCAAGGAGTGACCACAGTGGCCAGCAGGGACAGTGGTGCTCCGTGGAGGAGGCAACAGCCACCACAGTAAATGAGACTTTATCCAGCAGAGCCCAGGCTGGGCAGTGGTGCCACAGATGGGGTGGTGCCCAGCAACAAAGTAGGGGCTGGCTAAGGTTCCCCAGGGGAGGGGCGGGACCCAGTGATGAGGCCACATGGCTGCTGGACATGTTGGCAACAATGAGTAGAGACAGAGTCACAGCAGAGTCACTCACTAGAGCAATGGAGAAGAGGTGAGGAAGAGAACCTGGGCAGGAATGGGAGAGACAGGTTACGCTTTATCCAGGTGAGAATCCTGGACCTCATGTTTAACTGAAGAGAGAAGTAGGCAACCCAGTAATGAGTTCAATATTTCCAGCAAGAATTCACTACTTTGTCTACTGCAAAGCATCTTTACTGATCACCTACCACATGCCAGACACCTTGCCAGACCCTCGTGATTATCATACGAGTGACAGGTTGTCTCTGCACATCCGGGGCTCATGGTGGAGAAAAAAATGAAAACCTAGATATCGAATGTAATGTCCCATCATGGAGAATGTTAGGAAGGAAAGTGGACCTGGAGCTGGGCTTGGTGGAGCACACCTAGGATCCCAGGGACTCCAGGAGCAGAGACAGGAGGATCGCTAGTTCAAGGCCAGAGGCAGCCTGTGTAACTTGGTGACCCCTTGTCTCAACATAAAAAGTAAAAATTGGGCTGGCAGTGCAGCTCAGTGGTAGAGTGCTTGCAAAGTATGTATAAGGCCCTGGCTTCACCCCATGTTTGTTGTTGTTGTTAGGGGTCATCGAGTTGGTGTCTGACTCATAGCGACCCTATATACAACAGGTAAAACATTAATGTTAGTGCTTCTCTGCTATTCATAGGGTTTTCAATGGCTGATTGTTTTTTTCTGAGTTTTTTTGTTCTTTGTTTTGTTTGGGTTGGGGAGTGGGTTGCCAGGTCCTTCTCCAAAGCCTACAGCACTTGGTGTTCCCAGGTGGTCTCCCATCCAAGTACTAACCAGTCCCGACCCTGCTTAACTTGTGAGATCTGACAGGATCAGACACCACAATGGTGTGGCTGCAGACCACCCCACCTAGTACTCCAAAAAGAAATATATATATATATGTGTAATAGGATAAGGGCTTGGAAGTAATGGAATGGGACTGATGGGGTATTTTGAACAGGATATGTGAATAGGATTGTCTAGAAAAAACCTCTGAGGAAGTGACACTTGAGCAGAGACCACAATGACCTGAAATATGAGTGATGCAAAGATCAAGTGACAAGCATAAAAGCCTGGGAGTGGGACTGAGCTTGGACACTTCCAGGAACAGCAAAACAAAACAAAACAAAACAACCCAGTGTGGCTGAGCAGAGGGCACAACACAGAGAGGAGGAGGGGACATCAGAGAGTGAGACAGAGACCTAGACATGGCGGCCAAAAGTCTGCAGTTCTGCATTTCATGCTCAGGAGATGGTTTGCATTAAAAAAAACTTTGACTACTGAGATTTAAAAAACACAAAGGGCACTAAGGTTTTGTGCACATGCAGGAACACATGGGGAAAAACATTCAATCTCAGTTATGAACACAGGTGTAACATCCCCAGTAAAACATCAACAAATACAGCTAATGAATAATCCATCATTATTAGGTTAAGTTTATGCCAGAATTGTAATAATGGTTTAATGTTTAATATTGGTAAATGTATTACACAGCAGATATATCAATAGATCAAATAAGTAACTCTTTGTAGTCATCTTTAAAAGATGCTGAATAATCAATAAAATATTACCAGTGATTTTAGGAGAAAAAGACAAGAAGTATAATAGGATATTATTAAAATAAGGAAGGATTAGCTATTGTAAGCCAAGAGCAAGTATTTCTTTTAGCGGCTAACCGCTGGAACCATGACCATAAAAACTGTGCAGATGACTCAATAGCCTTTAGACCCCCCTATTGATCAACAGCCTGCATCCGTAGCCCTGTGGCATCCAATCCCATCAGATCTTGGAAGCTGAGCAGGGTCAGGCCTGGTTAGTACTTAGATGGGAGACCACCTGGGAACACCAGGTGCTGTAGGCTTAGGAGAAGAACCTGGCAATCCACTCCCAAAAATCAATCCACCATTGAAAACCCTATGAACAGCAGAGAAGCACTGACAATAGTGTTTTACCTGTTGTACGCAGGATTGCTATGGGTGGGATACCAACTCAATGGTACCTAACAACAACAATTGATCAACATGGTTATGAACATATGATTTTTTTTTTTTTGGTTGGTTTTATTTTTGCAGTACTGGGGTGCTGAACCTAGGGCCTCACACATACTTTGCAAGTACTCTATTACTGAGTTATACTCCAGCCCATTTTTCACTTTTTAACTTGAGTCAGGGTCTTACTAAATTACTCAGGCTGCCTCTGGCCTGGAACTTGCAATCCTCCTGCCTCTGCCTCCTGAGCTACTAGGAATAGAGGTGTACGCCACCATACCTGGCTTTTGAAGACATGCTTTTAAACCTACCACAGAATGAGATGTTACTTTTGAGCAACAAAACTGAACAATTTTTAAATTCTAGTGTTGCTAGAACTATAACTGATATACTTTTTCTGAAACACAAATTTGTCAATAAATTTCTACAACTTTGAAAATGCTGAGGTCCTGTGCCTCAGTAATTCCACTGTTACTAACTATACTAGAGAAATGATCACATTTGCAGACTAATTTCTATCTGTTCACTGTGGCATCATGTACACATTTTTTAAAGGGGCACCAATATCAATGTTGAGGAAAAGGAGAATGGTTAATCAGGTGGAGTCAATATTGTAGACAATAATGCAGTATTTATAAATCTTCTTTTTGATGAATATTTAATAACATGGGAGAATGTTCACAATACAATGCAGAAAAAGAATGATAGGAAATTAAATTCAGTTGTTGTTGTTGTTGTTGTTAGGTGCCATTGAGTCGGTATCCCACTCATAGCGACCCTCTGTACAATAGGGGAAACACTATTGTCAGTGCTTCTCTGCTGTGCATAGGGTTTTCAATGGCAGATTGATTTTTGGGAGGGGGTTGCCAGGTCCTTCTCCCAAGCCTACAGCTTCTGGTGTTCCCAGGCAGTCTCCCACCCAGGTACTAACCAGGCCCAACCCTGCTTAGCTTCCAAGATCTGATGGGATCGGATGCCACAGGGCTACAGTTGCAGGCTGTTGTTAGGTGCCATTGAGTCGATATCCGACTCATAGCGACCCTCAAAGGGTTTTCAATGGCTGGCTGTTTCAGGTTTCCCTTGGGAGTGGATTGCCAGGTCCTTCTCCCATTTTTTGCGGTGCTGGGAATTGAACTCGGGACCTCAGAGACTGCAGTGCAGCGCTCTATCCACTGAGCTAAATCCCAGCCCAATTAAATTCAGTAGATACCTAAAAAAATTATTTTCAAATGTGCATCAATTGTACATGCACAGAGAAAGACTAAAAGATAAACACCTAAACACTAGCAGAGATTATTGCATGGCGTATTGGTGGAGGAAGTAAGGGTGATTTCTTTTTTCATATGTGTTTATTGTTGTTAGGTGCTGTTGCGTTGAGTCTAACTCATAGTGACCTTATGTGCAACAGAACGAAACACTCTCTGACACTGTGCCATGCCTGTCACTATGTCAGTGCTTCTCTGCTATTCATAGGGTTTTCAATGGCTGATTGTTTTTTGGGAGTGGGTTGCTGGGTCCTTCTCCCAAGCCTACAGTACCTGGTGTTCCCAGGTGGTCTCCCATCCAAGTACTAACCAGGCCTGACCCTGCTTGGCTTCTGAGATCTGATGGGATCGAAGTCATAGTGGTACGGCACTTTCACATGTGGGCTTCTTTTCCATTTTCCTAACATTCTATAATTCACATTGTTTTGCTTTCACATTTAGAACCACAGATGAGAAGCATTGGTATTTAAAGTAAAGTGGGGGGAGTTTTTTTAATCTGGAGTCACTGGTGGGTGGGGAGAAATTTCTCTACAGGCTTGTTGTTGTTGTTGTTAGGTGCCATCGAGTCGGTATCCGACTCATAGCGACCCTCTGTACAACAGGGGAAACACTATTGTCAGTGCTTCTCTGCTGTGCATAGGGTTTTCAATGGCAGATTGATTTTTGGGAGGGGGTTGCCAGGTCCTTCTCCCAAGCCTACAGCTTCTGGTGTTCCCAGGCGGTCTCCCGTCCAGGTACTAACCAGGCCCGACCCTGCTTAGCTTCCGAGATCTGACGGGATCGGACGCCACAGGGCTATGGCTGCAGGCTCCCTACAGGCTTAGCAGCAGTTTATTCAGAAACGTTCCACAAATCCATCTTAAAATCCTTCTCAAGGTAAGACTACCTACATTTCCAAAGCAGTTGAAGCTGTTTTTTTGGATCTTCTGGATAAGTGAACTGAGTTTATGCTCGCCATGATTTGGTATACTGAAAATGAATAAATAAGACAGAAGAAAGCCCAACACCTCTGCTCCAGTGGCCCAGGGGGACATCACAGGGTTGCACGGTCTCAGTAGCTCTGCAGGGCCCAGCACCTGGAAGAACCCCAGCGCCACTTTCTGAGGGACAGAAAGAGATTGGTGGAGTCCAGAGAAGGCTCTGTGTTTCATGGTGGCGCGCCAGGCCTGTGGGGACAGCTACAGCCCTTCTAGACAATCAAGGTTGCCCTGCCCCGAGCTTGACCATGGCTTCTCGGCAGTGGAGTCTAATACGCAAGAACCATTATTGCTGGATATGAACCACAGCCCAGCCCTGTAGTGGGCAGAATTGGCACCCACACCCAACGGCTGCTTTGCAGGGTCTTGCTTCTACCCAGGTGGGCAGAGGGGCACCCCACCCTCACACTTCTCCCCCAGGGCCTCCTTGGAACACAACCGACATCACTAGAACGCCTCCTGCCTGGTACAGAATCCTCCTCGGATCCTCTCTTCTGATGGTCCTCGGAGGGCAGACACCAGGCCCGTGGGGGCAACTGACCTGACAGCCGGCTCTGGACACAAGACATGAACCAGCTCCACCAGGAGACTCTTTGCTGAGGTCCCCAATAGGTCCTACATGGACCGCAGCCCTTTCCTGAGATGTCTCTAGATGGGCGGCTGGTCCCACATCCATTGCCACCAAATCACACCCAAGTGTGCCAGGGGCCCAAGAAAACCAGCACAGCACCCACCTCCCTCTGGGCACCTCGCCTCCATGGCAGCAAGAACCACTTCCACTGCCCCCTGCCGTAGTTCACAAAGGAGCAGGGCCTCTGTCCCCACGCGGCCCTGAGGCTCCTTGAGAGCCTTCTCTCAGTTCTAACATTCGGTGAGTCGAGGATCTGACACATCATCCAAAACACGGCAGACGCTCAATAAACACGAAAACAATTAGACAATGGGGAACAAGAAGGGTGCTTCCACTCACGGACGCAATCAGACTGGATAAACGGGGAGTCACCCCCGAGATCTCTGTATTTTGTTTCCTAGGCTCTGTCCAATCATACAGGTGACCTGGGGCCTTTGATCAGTGCTGGGTGCCTTGAACAAATTTAGGGCCTCTTGGAGGCTGCAGAAGTGTGTCCTATACTCAGAGTCAGCTGCTCCCCAGGTGAATCCCACCCTGACTATCCATCCTGGAAACGCCCTACCGTGGAGGATGGAATCCAGAGCCTTTGCAGCTGGTACAGTCGAGAGTCTGCAAGCAGGAGGGGTTAAAGTCAATAGTGACTCCAGTGAGCCCACCTCAACGAGAAGTCCACACAGCACCCGCCACCCTGGAATGCTTGGCCACTGAGAAAGGGGAGCGACTGCCAGATCGTCACAAAGGGCAAAGGCCCTGAGGCCATTTGCTCAGCAAGTGCTGCACACAGGTGGCCCAGACTGCCCGGGACCACGGAGCCTGAGGAGCTGATGTTTGACCACCATTACTGCAGAGCCTTGATGGACTGATGTCCAGGGCTGGGTGACACCGGTCCCTCCCACGTGGCCAGTAATGCATCACTAGATGGATGAGCCTTGTCCATGACCACTAGGAGGAGAACGTCCTATTTACTTTTAACTCTGCTGGCCTGGTGCTGGCACGAGGATGGAGACCCATGGGCCACCCCACGCTCTTTCCTTCACAGCCCTTCCACACTCCTGTGGGTTTCACAGGAAGTCTGAAGACTGGATCTCTCAGCTCTCACAGGAGACACATCACTGGATGAAGTTCAGGTGCCCCAAGAAAATCATCTGGTTGGTCCACAGCAGGCTTCCCCAGCTACTCCCATGAGAAATGAAATAGGAATTTGTACCAGTGAATTGAATAGGCCAGTAAATTTGATTCCAATATAGAGAAGTCTGAAGTGGTACCCTATGGGGCTGGAGTACAGCTCAGTTGGTAGAGTGCTGATGTGTGCTCTCTGAGCCCTGGGTTTCATCCCCAGCACTGCAAAACTGGGAGAAAGACATGGCAATCCACTCTTGAAGCAATCACAAAACAATCATCACTGAAAACCCTATGAGTAGCAGAGAAGCACTGACATAGTGCCAGGTATGGCACAGTGCTGGGGAGTGTTTCATCCTGTTGTATAAAGGGTCGCTATGCCCTGTGGCATCCGATCCCAGCAGATCTCAGAAGCTAAGCAGGGTTGGGCCTGGTCGGTACTTGGATGGGACACCACCTGGGAACACTGTAGGCTTGGGAGACAGACCTGGCAACCCACACCCCACAAATCAAACTGCCATTGAAAACCCTATGAACAGCAAAGAAGCACTGACCATAGTGTTTCACCTGTTGTATGCAGGGTCGCTATGAGTCGGATACCAACTCAAGAGCACCTAACAACAACAACATGGGTCGGACCCAACTCAGTGGCACCTAACAACAAAGTGATATCCAAGTGGTAACCCACTCCATTACCTTCTCTGACCTTTGAAAAATAGAATACCCCCCCCATCAAAGCCAATCCTGTGCCTCATGCTCATGTATGCAGAGGTGCACACACACTCTTCTTAATTTTCCTTCTCTTAGAACACAGTTTCAGGCTCACTACTACTGGTATCTTGGGCTGGACAATTCTTCATGGTGGGAGCCGCCTTGTGCATTGTGGAATGTTGCCAGGGGTCCCTGGGGAGCAAAATTGCCATTTGCAAACAACTGTGCCCTTAGACGGAAAAGGGTGGCACGGAACGTCGTTTCTGTTTTGCAGCCAAGAGATACTAGAAGTTGGGTAAGAAAGTTTCCTTTTTACGATTTATTTCCTGGATTAAGCAAATGAAGAAGTTTAAGTAGTTGGGAAGGAGCCCAAGAGCTCATTTAAAGGAGAATATTCTTTAGAGGAGCCAGCGGCTTTCCTTAAAGGGGTGGGGAATGTAAGAGACAGCAGAGGGAGACTGCCTGGCTCCTAGGCCCCATCTTCCTCTCTTCCAGGAGGCGTTGGTGCTGTGGGAAGTGGCATGAGAGGCCCCAGCTGCATTCCCCAGGGCCCTACCCCTCCATCTGTATCACCCTGACCCCAGCTGGCCTCCTCGTGACATCAGAGTAGGAACAGAAAAGAGAATTTTAGCCAAATTGCACGTTGATCAGAAATAGGAAGCACTACAGAATTGCTCCAGGCTACGGGGCAGCTACAGCCCTCTGTTCCCCAGGTGCCGCACCCCCTGCACACCTCCCTCTCAGCCCACTGGGGTCCTGGGTCTGTTTTCTGTCTCTCTTGCTGACTGTGGGCTGCCCAAGGACAAGTTGTTGTTGTTAGGTGCCCTTGAGTCGTGTCTGACTCATATCGACCCTCATAGGGTTTTCAATGGCTGACCATTTTGGGATTGCCTTGGGAGTGGATTACCAGGCCCTTCTCCCATTTTTGCGGTTCTGGGAATTGAACTCAGGACCTCAGAGACTACAGTGCAGCGCTCTACCAACTGAGCCAAATCCTAGCCCCTCCCAAGGACAAGAGTGGCATCTTATTCAAACCATCACTCCCCGAGTTGAGCGCAGAGCCTGGCCCACATATTATTTGAATAATCGCTGCTATACACTGGCTGCTTACCTGTGCCAGGTACTGAACACTTCATACATAGCATCTCATTCAAATCCTAAGGGGTAGCTAGCAGACTGTCCCCCTTCTACTCAAGGGCAGATTGAGATTTAGGGAGTTAAATGGCTTTTAACAATCTCCCTGCCTGCCACACAGGTGCCACAAAACTTGGGCGCCATCTGTTCAGACGAAGCGTCTGAATCCCTGAATGCCCCTGGGCCCTGGATACCTATCTGATGGGTGAATGGATGCAGAACGAATGAGTGTGTCCCCTGTGATCTTGCCAATCAGGGAGTGTCTGCTGGACGGTGGTGACCGCCAGGTGACCTGACTCTCGTCAGAGGGCCATGTGGGGATCTGGATGCTATCTCACCTCCCCTGCCAGGTGGCACGTACTCCGAGGGGAACAGGAGAGGGTTTCCTTTTCCCCTTCTGAAAAGAAGCAACGGGCACCCCCTCAGACCTGCCCTTCCTGGGTTTGGGTTTGTGACCGCCGGCCAGAACACTCCCGACCGCGAGCTGAGGAAAGGTGTAACAGAAGCCGGAGAGGAAAGAGTTCTGGCCGCCGTTGGGTTTGTTATTGACGCCTCTGCCAGCTCTGTTCAGCCGTTTTGTTTTGTTTTGTTTTGTTTTGTTTTGTTTTGTTTTAACTTCCAAAACATTCTTTAATGAAAAGACTTTGGCATGGAAGGCGGGGAGAGACTGCCCCAGGCCTGGCTGGGTTGCCCAGTGCAGACTGGGCCTCAGCGGCGGCTGCCACTCAGGTGGTGGTGATGAAGCAGGTCATTTCCATCTTCATCCTCATCGTCCTCAACCATGGCCACTGAGCGCACCAGCTTGTGCATGGCCACCTCTTCCGCAGTGGAGTTGACGAGAGCCGTGCGCAGGCTGTTCCCACAGCCCCAGGTGTTCTGAGCCTTCCATACCAACTCGGTAGGGGGGCCATGGGTGACCCCAGCTCCTGCAGCCCAGATCATCACCCCCTGCCCAGCCTTCAAGGTGAACTTTGGTGGGAAGTGGTAAGTCAGCAAGGGATCCCCATTCTGACGCTTGATCTGCCAGTTGCCTATGGACTGATCCTCATTTTGCTGCAAAGGTTTGTTATTGATGCCTCTGCCAGCTCTGTTCAGGTTACTGTCCTTGCCCTGCAGGTTCCCCAGGCACAGAGGGAGGGACGAAGACCCAAGCAAGGCTCATGCCAGCCAAGCATTGGTATGTGTTGTAATAAAGCTCCAAATAATCCCACGAAACAGAGAGCACATGGTTTTTCCTGCCCAGAGAGACCAAGAGCTGCCTCCAAGGGGAGGCTGGGCATGCATGAGGCCTGAAGACATGATGCACGATTGAGAGGCACAGAGGAAGGGTCGCCGGGCACAGATGACTCGGGCGCAGAGCCATGGCAGTGATGGAGAGAGACCCAGAGGAAGGCTTTGGCTGGGGGGAAGGAGGCTGACCAGTAGGCTGGGACCAGCTCAGGAGCCCACACTTTGCTCCAGTCATTGGGGAACCAGGCCACTCTGTCCAAAGAACAACAGCCTTTGAGAATCAATACCTGTTTTTAGCCAGGCGTGCTGGTGCATGCCTATAATGCCAGTGGCTCTGGAGGTGGAGGCAGGAGGATCGCAGGTTCGAGACCAGCGGCAACCTGTGTAACTTAGCGAGACCCTGTCTCAAAAAGTTTAAAAAAAAATGGGCTGGGGGCACAGCTCAGTGGTCCAGCACTTGCAGAGCATGCAAACACGAGGTCCTGTATTCAATGCCCAATACTGAAAAAAAAAAAAAAAAAAGAATGAATACCTTTTCTGGTTTGTTTCTGGTTCTGTTTCTGGTTTGCACGGCACAGAGGCACCTTCTGAAACCAGTGTCTGGGTACCTGGTGTCTATTTGGGAGGGTGTCCTGGGAAGCACTGGTACGCCACAGGAAATGGAGACAGAGAGGAAGGACACTGACACAGTGCATGTGCAGGAGCAGACTACCACTTGTGGCAACTGGGCTTGAGTCCCACTGGCAGGGATGTGCGGGAGCGAGCCACTGGAGGCGAGTCACAGTAACCAGATGTGTGCATCTCTCCCTGGCCATGACTACAGCGCCATTTGTCAATAATGTGAATTCAGCCGTCATGGGAGTATTTACACCACGGGAACGGGCAGGTGCAATAGCTTAGGTTTTCCCTGTGACCATCTCCTCCCCAAAACGTGGTCACCAGCACACCACCCCTACGGGGGGCTCTGAGAGATGAGGTTGTTGTCCTGAAGGTATAGGGTCCTTGGGGAGCAGGGGTATGTATCCCCCAGCATCCATCAGTGTCCCAGCTTGTCCCAGAATGGGACAAGCACACAGCAGCTACAGAAGGCCCTCAGGGGGAGCCTCAGGTTCTTACAGTGCAAACCATCACCAAATACGTGAGGAAGTGGAAGGGCTACGGAAGACCCTAGGAGTCTGACCTACCCAAAGGCCCTGCCAACCAAATACAATGTCCCCTGCCCTGGGGAAAACTGCCAAGTGGGGCCAAACAGGCTGTTTCCATCAGCCAGTTCTCCTGCCTTCCCACGCCCACTGGTATGCCTCCTCTAGACGGCAGACAACCAGCCTCTCCGATTTAGCAGATTGCCGCGATGGTCTTTGCTCAGGAGCTCATGTGATTCCTAGGGATATTTTCACTCTAACACAGCTCCAGAAAGACCAAGAAGTTTTCATGTCTCCTAAGACATTAAAATGATATTTGTGGAGCAAATATTTTGGGGGAACAAGCCCCATCTCTCACCTGCTCACGCCCACATGCTCAATAGCTGAAGTTCATTCTCCTGCCCCCAGGGGAAAATCCTAAGTACGTAAAGTGTAGGATCTGGAGGGTGACAACTGTGTTAAGTAAGCAAGGACACACTTCCCAATGGCAGGCACGCACTCGCTAGGGCTTCCTGAGAACGAGGTCTTGCTATCAGGCTTTGCCCTCACTGCACGCCAGCGTTGCCACTCGGCAGCAATGGAGAGACCCTGGATTCCGCTTTCATTTCCATTTCGCGAATTCTGACTCGCTCCGTTCCCCCAGTGCTCAGGGAGTCGGTGCAGGGAAATGAGATATTCTGTCTGCTAAGTGCTGAGAGCATCTTGGAAGCAAAGCTTTACAGCAAGATAAGAAAGGTCACAGGCAAGCGTATTACTGCGCTTTGAAGGGGCTCAGGCCACATAACCCTGGGATGGGGGACCCCGATGAGGGTACAGCCAATGTATGTTCACTGGAAGGGGTTGAAGTAGAAAAAACAAAATAAGGTTGGGAAAGAAGAGGGATAAGAGAAGCACTGATTTTCTTTCTTTTCCTGGCTAGCCTGTCCCAAAGAAATGGATGGCTGCGTTCAATGATCCCCCCCCCACACTCCCTGTAAAATCACCCCTTTCCAGCTTGTGTCCTAAATTACTAATGCACAACGCCTTCTTTACTCAGCACTCCAAAAACAATCCTTTTGTTTAAGCACAATTTTCAAAAACAAGTTCTCCATTGTAAATAAGTCCCTAGACGCCACAATCTTCCCTGGTCCAAGAAAGCACAGGAACACAGTGTATTTTGCCAGCTCCGTGTGTCCTAAACAAGGGACATTGTTTCACCATAGAAACGCTATTTTTAACCATCCCCCTGACAGTAAAGCCTAGACAGTGCTCTTGGGGTGGGAAAAGGAAAGCGGCACAGAAGGAAGTTGCCTGGCTCAGGTAAAGCGGGTGGGTGGGGGTCGGGGCTGTTTGTCCATCTGCTCTGCTCATCACCCAAGGGGCTTAGAGCATGACAGGCAGCACTGGGGCCACATTGGAAAGTCCTGCTGGAGCCTGGCCGCCCTGGCTGCATGGAGGCACAACCAGCCTGGAGAAGCAGGCTGGGCACAGCTCTGGCACTGACCAATCCCTAGGGATTGAGGCTCCAGCGCAAACGGAGACAGGCGTCCCGGAGTCGGGGTCAGAAGGGTGCTGGTCCCTGGGGTGCCAACCACTCTGGGTGGAGCAAAGCAAGCTGCATTCTCAGGGAGGGACCCAGAGCGACCCCTCTCTGAAGCGGCAGTGAGGGATTTGGTGGAATAATTGAGGGTGTCTCTCTGCTCCCTCTCCCCTGCATACCCCCGCCCCCTGTGGACCTCTGAAAGATAATTTGGTCCTCCTGAGAGTGCAGGGCACTGAAAAGCCTGGGGTATCTGCCCCCCAGCACCCACCAGTGTTTCCCAGCCAGAATTCCAGCCTGCTCTGGAAACAGATAAGCACCTCCAGGAGCCAGATGCCCGTAGGTAGGAGTTCACATTGCTTGCAGGTGCAAACTCTAAGCATGTGGTGTGACCAGTATCTGCTGTTGGTCTCAACTACCCACATTGTTGTTAGGTGCCATCGAGTCAGGTCTGACTCATAGTGACCGTATGTACAACAGAACGAAACACTCCCAACACTGTGCCATGCCCAGCACCATGTCAATGCTTCTCTGCTATTCATAGGGTTTTCAGTGGCTGATTGTTTCAGGAGTGGGCTGCCAGGTCCTTCTTTCTTCACTCAGTTGGTAGAATGCTGCTCTGTGCTCTCTGAGGCCCTGGGTTCAATCCCATGCTAACATGGGAGAAGGACGTGGCAGCCCACTCCTGAAACAATCAGTCATTGAAAACACTGAGGGTCGCTATGAGGCAGACACGACCTGAAGACAACCAACACTAACTACCCATGAGCTACCCCAAATAAAAATGTCTCCTGCCTGCACTCAAGATCCTCATTCACTGTTGTGGTTAGGACCTTTTCTGAGAGGTGACACACATGTCGCCACCTTCTAGAACACCTTCGGAACATAACCACCCTCCCTTTCTCAGAGTTGCTGGGCCCACCCAAAGGAAGCAGGACCAGGAGACCAGTCCTGTGATCTCTCCTCAAACCCGGCAGCCCTCTGAGGCTGACCCAAGCTCCCTCATCTTCCCTAGAGGGGCTGAGCTGGAAATGATCTGCTGCTCATGTCTGAGGAGCAAGGTGCGTCCTTTCCCTTCAGGGGAAAGAGGAAGGAGCCACAGAGCCAATGACCCTCCTCAGACAGACGCCCAACACCCAGGAGACCCCAGTGATGCCCCCAGAATGTTCTGTGGCCCCGCACTCAGTGGCCATGAACCAATGAGCTCACAGATGGTTCCTAACCAGTCAGGCTCCTCCCTTCTGCCATCTGCCAATTCTCAGCCTCTGACTTCTCAGCTGCTCCTCCCAGCATTTCTGCTCTGCTGCTCACTGTAAATGCAAATGCCCTGTACCTCTTTTGCGCTGAATCAGTAAAGGATGCAGAGGTGATGGGTGTTTGGAAGGGGCTAGGGGTTTTGCTGCGTGTCCATCTACCCTATTTCCAGCAGCGTCACTGGCATCTATTTGGGGCTACATGCCTCCCTCTCTCTCCCACCCACACTTAAAAGAGTGGAGCTGTAGACCTGAGCCAGGCCATCCAGCTCTTTCTCTTTCCCATCCCAGGGCATCTTTAGCACTGGGGATGAAGCTAGGCTGGTTCAATCAGTATGAGCCTCCATAGCCTTCCTGGCTATTCTGAGACAAAACATTCTCTTCTGCCAGACTCAGGGCTGCCAGAACACAGGGCTGGAGAACAGAGCCCCTTGAAGGAAACAGAGCTAAGGATGAACCCTATGGCATGACCTGAGCCCCAAATCAAGCTATGATTAAGCCAGGTGGATCCTGAACTGTCAGCTTAAACATAAACATAAGTTCTCTTTGGGCTTAAGATACTTACTGGTTTTTCTATCACTCACACCTTTAAAGGGGGCTGGGATTTAGCTCAGTTGGTAGAGCACCACTCTGCAGTCTCTGAGGTCCCGAGTTCAATTCCCAGAACCACAAAAATGGGAGAAGGATGTGGCAACCCACTCCCAAGGCAATCCCGAAACAATCAGCCATTGAAAACTCTATAAGGTTGCTAACAACAACACCTAACAACATCTAACATCAACACCTGGGCTGGGATTTGGCTCAGTGGGTAGAGCGCTGCGCTGCAGTCTCTGAGGTCCCGAGTTCAATTCCCAGCACCGCAAAAATGGGAGAAGGGCCTGGTAATCCACTCCCAAGTCAATCCTGAAACAGTCAGCCATTGAAAACCCTGTGAGGGTTGCTATGAGTCAGACACGACTCTAGGGCACCTAACAACAACAACATCAACACCTAACAACAACAACACCTTTAAAGAGCCCCAGCCAATGGGCCTTGTGGCTGGTGTTTGTCTCGCATCCAAGAGGATTCTCTGCTGGCTTCTAAGGAGCCTGCTGCTTCTCACTGGGCAGCCTTCAGAAGTAGGCGGGTCTGTGTGCACAGGGGCTGGGTGGCACTGGCTCTGCTTGGCTCCTTCTGCCTTCCTAACACCTCTGCTCCCAACTTCTGCTCCAACTGGAAACCTGGGAGTCATCCCTGTCCCCTCTTGCCCCTCACTCCCTGAATCCCATCATCCACTTGTCTGATTCCTTCCTCCTCCGCACAGCTCAAGGCTCTGGACTCCCCCCAGGGCTCTTTTCTCTGCCTCCTCCCTAACCCGAACACCTGCCATCTTTTGTGAGGTCGCAAACATAGCCTGTTAGTCTCCCCCTCCATACTTGCCTCCTCCAGTCCTAACCCTAATATCAGAAGTGCAATCGCAAACTATAAAGCAGGACACTAAGTCTTCCTTTCTCTGATTATATCCCTTAAACCACTTGTGTGTTTGTCTCATGTACAGTGTTCTGGCCAGAGCAGCCACCTTTGGGTCTCTGAAGCTTACCAAGCTTTTTTCTGCTTTGAGCCTGTATTAGTCCCTACTGCTGTTTTAACAAATTAAGACAGACTTAGTAGCTTAAAACAACACAAATATATTGTCTTTGTGGTGTAGGTCAAAAGACCCACATGAGTCTTACCAGGTTAAAATCCAGGTGCCCCAGGGCTGTGATCCTTTCTGAAGGCTGTGGGAGGAATCTGTCTCCTTGTCTTTCAAACTCCAACAGGCTGCCTATACCCCCCATGGCTCATGCATCCTTCCTCCATCTTCAGCTTGTGTCTCTCTGGCCCATTTCCCATCATTCCATCTTTCTCTGACTGCAGCTGAGAAGGGTTCCCATGTTTGTTTGTTTTTTGTGGTACTGGGGATTTGAACCCAGGGCTTCACGCATGTTTTGCAAGCACTCTGCCACTGAGTTCCACCCCTAGCCCATTTTTTACTCTTTTATTTTGAGATAGAGTCTCCCTAAGTTACACAGGCTGTCTCTGGCCTCAAACCTGCGATCCTCCTGCTTCTGCCTCCTGAGCCTGTGGGATTACAGGCATGTGCCATGGTACCCAACAGAGCCTCCACGTTTAAAGACTTGTGTGGTTAGATTGGCCCCATGTAAATAACCCAGGACATCTATACTCTCGAGAGCCATAACATTAATCTACAAAGTCCCTTTTGCCACATTATGGAAGATAGTCAGGTTCTAGGGAATAAGGTGAACACCTCGTGGAGCATTATTCTGCAGACCACAGGCCCTTTGCATGTTTGTTTGCTTGCCCTAGAATGCTCTCCCACCAGCCCAACTCACTGAAGCCAAATGTGGTATCCTCAGAGAGATATTGCTAAAATATCCACTTTAAGTTAGATCCTTCTGTTTACTCTACCTTGGTCCCTGTTTCCTCCCTCCCTAGCACTTTTAACAATCTGCTCTCAGACAAATGCACTTGATTCCTACAGCAACGTTCCCTCTGTTAGCCTACACACTCTAGAAGAATAGGAATTATACTGACTTGGCTCATGCCACTAAAATTATCGGCTGAGTCATAGATGCTGTACAGATATGCATGAAATGAATGAATGAAGTTAGCCCTGAACTTACAGCTCTGCTCTGTCTCTTTGTTCAGCTTGGGGCCTCACCCAAGGGAGGAGGGATATAAGGAGCTCCAGCCTGCATTTCTGGGGTTCAATATCCTGCCTCTCTTGCTGCCAGGCCATCCATTGCTGCCTTGGGTTCCAGCCATGATCCTTAGTCCTAACTCTGATGCTCTGAGGCCAAGCCCCTGCCTTACTCACCTGCCCTTCCCTGCTCTTCCACAGGACCCTTGGGAGAGGGTCTGCTCTTGCAGCCCTCCTGGGAGTGGGCACGTTCAACCCGCAGCACCTATCAGAGCAGTTGGTTGCCTTCCTTCCCATCCGCCCCCTTGGTAAGCCCCGTGCACCAGGAGGAGAGTGTGTCCTCTTCTTTGTTTGCTGGGGGATCTACATGACCACTGGCTGGACACTTAGTGCCTGCTGGTGAGTAAATCTGGATCTCCCATGGATCACCCCCTCCCCTGGGCAGAGCTCCGTGGGGCCACCTGTTCTGCCCGCTGCCTACAGACCCTCCACGTGGTCTAGAGTTCCTATTCCAGCTCCATCCTCCAAGCTGCAGGGTTTTGGGTTTTATCTTTTGCGTGTGTGTGTGTGTGTGTGTGTGTGTGTGTGTGTGTCTGTGTGTGTGTGGTACTGGGGTTTGAACCCAGGGCTTTACACTTGCATGTTCTGCAAGTGCTGGACCACTGAGCTGCACCCCCAGCCCATTTTTTTACTTTTTGAGACAGGGTCTCACTAAGTTACGCAGACTGCCTCCGGTCTCGAACTTGCAATCCTCCTCCCTCCGCCTCCCAAGCCACTGGAATTACAGGTGTGCGCCACCGTGCCCGCCAGGGTTTTATCTTTACTGCCAATGCTGGGGTTCACACCACCCTCAGAAACACGCTTAGCTCCTGAGGGAAAATGGGATTTAGGCAAACAGTATTTCCTGAGCACCTATTCTGTACCAGGGCTTCTGCTGAGAGATGACCATCCACAAAAGCTACCCTCAGGAATCTTGCCATCAGCAAAGAGACAAAAAAATCAACCAAAAATAAGAAAGATCCCAATTCTGCGGCTAGCACAATGGAGAGTGGAGTGCAGGGGAGGGAAAGGTAGGGGGTCCCCAGCTGTCTGTGTCGCCAGCCATCCCTCTAAGGGGTAAAGTCACCCACAGGCTGCCTGGCTTAGGTGAAGGGAGGCAGTGGGGAGAAGCAAGGGGGGTCGCAAGATTTTCCTTCTCATTCACGTGTAATCCATGTCCAAAGGGAGGCAGTGCGGGGTGGGCAAAGGAAGCGAACAAGATTTTACTCTGACTTTTCCCTTATGTGCCATTCAGGTCTAAATCCAGCAAGACACAGCCTCAGACTCTAGGAAAAAAGGTGGAAGTGGAAAAAGACTCCAGGAAATGCAAGAGCTGCTTTCCACGCGAGCAGGCATCGCCCCAGTGAGCACGCGCCTGCGCAGTTTCATGGGAGGCGGGCGAGAAGGAAAGAAGAAGGCCAAAGTGTCTGGAGCGACAGCGCCATGTCCAGCCCGGAAGGACCACGCAGGCTCCTGAGGCCCTGCCACACGATCCCTTCTTCAGAGGCATAAGCACTCCATTGGGGAAAATTGCAAAACAGCAGTAGAAAGATTTCAAGTCAGAAAAAGGCAGCCCTGGAGCTCAGCGGTGGGCACCGGCAAGGCTGGGAGGTCCCGTCATTGGCCAGCTGAGCTGGGGAGATCCTGGGGTAGCCAGGGGACCAGCAGGCAGGGGCAATGGTTCATCTTAGCCGTCCTGTTGGTCTGTCTGTTGGTCTGTCTTGCTCCTGGCATCCCCTCGGAGGGCCAGCGGGAAGACATTTGTGGGGCTAGGGACATTTCTCCAGTTTCCTTGCAAGCTGATGTTAGCCTTTGACTCCAGGCCTCGCCTATGGCTGACACGGAGTTTCACTAATGCAATGTGATCTGCCAAACCCTTCTGGCTGTGTTTCGCTGCAGGCCAGAGAGAAGACAAAGAATGCTATAAAAAATAACAAGCAAAGCAGAGCGCCCTGCCCCTCTCTCTGAGATGACACTATTTCCCCAGGAAAATAAAGAGAGGGAGGACTAATTAAGGAGGATCAAAGAAGCCCATCTGTAAAAACAGGAGCAATTTCAATGACTCTTTTAAGTAGCCAAAGAACAATTATTAGATTATTCTGAGGCACTCCAAATGCTTGAAAATTGAGAGAATTTAAAAGAGAATTAATGTTTCGATTTTTTTTTTTGCCTGCGCTTGGAAATGGCACGGGAGCCTCAAAATGAGTTTTAAGAACCACCACTCCATTTTAATGTGAAGGGGGCTCCCTAGGACTTCCCCGGTAATCCGGGTAAGTAAAGAGTGGATTAAGGCAGTAATTTTCAGTAGCTAAAAAAGAACTACAAAGGCACAAGTGCTACCAATTATATCTTCAACGCAAACCAGTACCTCCTTAAGCCTCATCGCAGAGAAGGCAAACAAGTTCATTGTCAAGCAGGGTGTTCTCATAGAAAGCCTGGAAACATGCTAGGCGCATTAAAGGGGAGCTATCTCGCATGTGCAATTACTCAACACATCTTTAAAACTGTAAACACTTGTCCACATGTGGAGAAGTTTAGAGCCGCGCAGGCTTGGAAACCCCACCTGGCAGGCGGGTTCCCTCTGTTTCTCTCCAGTGGAGTCACAGTCCTCAGCGGGCACCCGCTGCGCCTCGGAGAGCCAAGCACAAGTCAGCGGAGAAATCATTAAGAAGTGGGGAGGGGTGGGGGGCAGGAGTTCACCGCAGCTATTTTTATCCTGAGCCTCTCTTCTCTGCTCTTGGGATTGATCTCCTCCCAGAAATCAGGCCTCCATTTCCCCCCCACCCCACCCCACCCATCTGGGAGCACACCCACACAGAAATGCCATCTGGCCGCGGGCTAGCTGCTTGCTCCTGCTTTCATTGGTGAGTGCCACCAAAGACTCTGACTTTCCAAATAAACGCAGGGTGGGCAGGTAACAGGGCTGGTTTGTGAGAGCAGGCTGTGTGGCCTCCAAAGATGCTACCTAACTACCATATGTGGAAAAAAAAAAAAAAAAACCTTCTCTCCCAATGTGCCCGGCTGGGATTTAGCTCAGTTGGTAGAGCGCTGTGCTGCAGCCTCTGAGGTCCAGGGTTCAATTCCCAGCACTGCAAAAATGGGAGAAGGACCTGGCAATCCACTCCCAAGTCAATCCCGAAACAGTCTGCCATTGAAAACCCTATGAGGGTCCCTATGAGTCGGATGCTGACTCGACAGCACCTAACAACAACAACAACAACCCAATGTTCCCAACAAAAGAATGGAGAAAACCCAAAGGCCCCAGGGTATAAATATGAGATTAAAATGAAAAGAAAGCAAGATTTGTTCCCCCTATCCACGGCCTGGGAGAAAGACCTGGCAATCCACTCCCCAAACAATCCGCCACTGCAAACCCTATGAACAGTAGAGAATCACTGACACAGTGCCCGGCATGGCACAGTGCAGGAGAGTGTTTCATTCTGCTGTATATCATGCGGTTGCTATGAGTCAGACCCGACTTGGCGGCACCTGACTTGACCCACCTGTAGCCATAGCCCTGTAGTATCCGATCCCGTCAGATCTCAGAAGCTAAGTAGGGTCGGGCCTCATTAGTCCTTGGATGGGAGACCGTCTGGGAACACCAAATGCTGTAGGCTTGGGAGAAGGGCCCAGTAACCCACTCCTCAAAACTAATCTGCCATTGAAAACCCTATAAACAGCAGAGAAGCACTGACAATAGTGTTTAACCTGTTGTATGTAGGGTCACTATGAGTTGGATACCAACTCAATGGCACCTAACAACAGTAACTACAACAATCCACTGGCCTGGGCCTGGGCGCACTGAGAACCACACTGAGATATGCATAGGAATCACACATCCAACAAGGAAAAGACCCGTCAGACCATTCTGCTCGGCTCACTGCCCACAGGAGAGCACCGTTGTCTCTCCTCTTCTGGGGCTGGTGTTCCGCATCTCCAGCAAGGAGCCAATTGTTTTACTTCGGGGATTTAGTCTGCCGTTGTGAGGCCTCTGGGGAGGGAGCCCAGCCAATTCCCTGGCCTCACATCCACACACTTGCTGGTCTCTTCAGAGGCATTTCAAAGAAATTGGGCTCTAAATTTGGAGGGAAATACATGCAGCCATGGAAAGATGGCAATAAACCCGTGAGAAATTAAAATTTCACTTGAAGTGGAAATTTTACCATCACCAAATTCTGCCAGATTTCAGGTTTGGGGATTGGTAAAAAGGTTTCCAAAATGAAATGCTGTCTAATAGTTGTTTATTTTAAAGGATGTAATATATAGTAAAATGAAATAATCCTCCCACCCGCATAAGCACTCTTTCTTTCCCAGCAGACCTCTGCCAGGCTCCAGTAATTTCGCTGTTAATGGGCAGAGGAGAAGTAATCAGCTAGGTAATGGGCACCCCTAGCGCTGAAGTCATTTAATTAGCGCAGTAAATGAGAGCAGCCCAGGTGCTCTGGCGTCATTAGGTGTGCCCCAAACATCTCCCATGTTGGCCAGCAATTAGATCCAAGAATGGGGAGGTACGTGCCCCTGCAGGAGAGTCCACCCCAACCAAGAACATGATGGGGCCGGGGATTTGGCTGTGCAGCAGCCCGAGCAAGTCCAGAGCCCTCAATCCTTCAAAAGTCATCAAACTTGAAAAGGAGCCAGAGACATAGGTTATAGAGTCACACAGTACAGGGCAAGATAGGACTCTACTGGTAATAATAGAAGTTATCCCGGCCCTGAAGCCATATTGCCTGGGTTTGAATCCGAGCTAGATGCTTGAAGTGGGTTACCAGGATCTTTCTGTCTCAATTTTCTCTTCTGCAAAATGAGGATAACAATCGAATCTGCCTGAGGTTTGAATGAGTTAATGGGAGTCAAGTGCCTAGAAGAACACCGGCACAGAGGAAGCCTTCCATAAGTGTTGGCTTTTCTTGCCTTTGATGATTACAAACGCATATATACATCTATCTCACTTTGTTTTTATATCATCAATTGTGATTACCCTTAGTCATAAGTGATATAATCAGCAGAGCCATAATGGTTGTAGTAATGACAATAATAATAATTGCTTCTACTGACTGCCAGATGTCAACCTAGATGTTCTATATATGGAATGTGGCTCACTGATAAAATCCAGCCACCCCCTGTTTTAGTCAATAAAGTTTTATTGGAACACACCATGGCCATTCATTTATAGATCATCTCTGGCTACTTCCAGCTACAATAGTAGTGTTGAGTAGTTGTGACAAAGATAAAAAAAAAAAAGAGGCACAGAATAGTCACTATCTGCTCCTTTACAGAAAATATTTACCAACATTTGCTCTACACGTGGAGCCTAAACTGATTCTCATAGTAAACTCAGAACAGGTCAGGCAAGTGCTGGGGGCTAGATCCCATTGAATTCCAACATGCACCCTTCCAGCCATGCTCCGCCAGCTCTGGGGGCACAGAATGTGTTCCCAGTGCCATGACCGTCCCTGTCCCCACAGTAGGAGGCAAACCAGGAGCAGCCACATGCAGCCAGATAGGGGAGCAGGCTTACAGCACTGCTCTGCTCTCTTTCTGTGTGGAGAGGCCCATGTTCAAGATCAAATGGTCCTGGACAGTGATGCTCTGAGCCAAATGCTTTCCGCTTCCACACAGAGGTTTTGCATGGTCCCTACTGTGGCTGCTTTGGGTGAGACATGATGGTAGCAGAGGCAGGTGTTCTGCCATGGCTATCCCCAGGAGCAGCCATGTGACAAGGAATCAGCAAGGAGTTTACTAAATGGTATGGAAATTACCTGGAGATCTGTCAAGTTTCAAGTACGCTCAGAAAGTGGAGATTATTGCCACCGCTTGTGGCAGGTGTTAAGAAGCATTCTCCTTACAGGAAGAGTGGCCCAGATTTTGAAATCACTGAAGATAAAGGGACCCTCTCAATTCACCTTAGATGATTGCCCATGTAAGGGACACCCCACCACTGTGGATTGTAAGTTCCATGGGAAGGCAATAGCATGCTGAGCTTGGGGCCACTGTCACTCATTAGCTGTGTGGGCTTGGGCAAGCTACTGCCTTTCTCATCAAGATAAGTCCCCATACTTTAAAATTCTGTTCTCCTGGTTGCAAGAAAAGCCATTCTAAGCAGTGTAACAGTTCGGTGAGCATATGGCGTTCTAAACTATGTCATGTGAGTTCATACCTTCGCTCTGCTGCATGATCTCAGACAAGTTAGTTAACTATTCAGTACCTCTTTCTCCTTACTGGTAAAATGTTGAAAATTGTAGGACCCGCCTATTATGGTTTGACTCTAAATGCCCTCCAAATGTCATACATTTGAACATTGGGTCTCCAGATAATAGTGCTGTCCTGGGACCTTGAGAGGCAAGTTCTAGCTTATATATAATATATATTATTATGCATTATACATTAGATATTATATATTATGTATTATGTATTACATATATTGTATATTATACATTTCCTGCAGCTGTAGCCCTGTGGCATCCGATCCCATCAGATCTCGGAAGCTAAGCAGGGTCGGGCCTGGTTAGTACCTGGATGGGAGACCGCCTGGGAACACCAGAAGCTGTAGGCTTGGGAGAAGGACCTGGCAACCCCCTCCCAAAAATCGATCTGCCATTGAAAACCCTATGAACAGCAGAGAAGCACTGACAATAGTGTTTCCCCCTGTTGTACAGAGGGTCACTATGAGTCAGATACCGACTCGATGGCACCTAACAACAAGAACAACATATAAAGCACTTAACCCAATGTCTGGTCCATTATACATACAATCATACATATGTACATCATACATATGCACACATCATACATGCAAACACATCATTATTTTTATCACAGCAACCGTCATTTTCCCACTTGAGATAATTTTTGTGTGTGTGTGTGGTACTGGGGGTTGAACCCAGGGCCTTGCGCTTGCATGCTCTGCAAATCTGGACCACTGAGCTGCACCCCCAGCCCATTTTTTTACTTTTTGAGACAGGGTCTCAGTAAGTTACACAGACTGCCTCTGGTCTCGAACTTGTGATCCTCTTGCCTCTGCCTCCCAAGCCACTGGGATTGCAGGAGTGCACCACTGCACCCGGCCATTACTTGAGATAGTTTCTGGGAAATCAGTTTATAAGGACATCATTTGTGACCTCCTCTGGTCAGAATCAAGGTCACCAGAAGACCCTGATCCTGACCCAGAATCTTTCTGCACCCTCTGAGCCCTGCCTGTAGAGTCTGAACTGTGACTCTCTCCCTGCCTCTGGGAGGAAGAGATGGAAGGTTTGTATTTTTCTTTCTTTTTCCTCCTATTCTCTGCTCTTCATTGATGCGGCCAAGCTCTGTGAGCTGCTGGTTGGTGTCTGGACTTTTGGCCCATCCTCACTAAGGAGTTGACCTCAGAGGAAAAGTAGTCCTCAAAAGCACTGTGTGGAGGCATCAAATGTGGGTTCAATGTGCTCTTCTACAATGTCCTCCCTTGCCTTCCCCACTGCATTCCTTCAACAGAGGCAGAGGATCACCGGCCCTGTTCCACGTCTGTTCTTGTGAACGCCTCAGGCTCTTTCACATGAGGCTCCCTCTCTGTTGTAGGGCTAATGACGGTGTACCTTAACACAAGGAAAAAAAGAAAGAAGAAAAAAGATAGACACGGTATTACATACCGATGAGTCATGTGAAGAAAAATTAAACATTAAGAGACTGTGATGGGGGTACTTATTGAACGAAAAGGTGTTTCTGGTCAGCAGAGGTTAGCAGAAACCCAAAGGAAGCAAGATGTGAACCCAGCCAATATTTGGGGGAAGAGAATTCTAAGCAACAGCACGCACAATAGCCCAGGGGGAAATGTGCATTAGGACTGGAGAGGTATTGAGGGAGAGGGCATGGGGGCTCAGAAGGAATTGGAGCGTAGCGTGGGATGAGGCCAGAGAGCTGGCGAGGAGCCAGGCTGGGTCGGACCTTTGAAGCCATGGTGAGGACGCAGCTGTGCTCTGGGGACGGGAAGGAGGAGAAGCTTCCAGAGGGCAGCAGGCAAATAGGGGGCCAAAGCCTCCAGCAACTGAGCCCAAAGATCCTAAAATCCAGCTGGAATTCAAGACCACGTTCTTCCATGACCACCTGCCCCCACGTGCCCCTGCGATCAGGCCACAGTCATCCCCTGTGATTTTGCGAGTCCCCGTCTCAGACAGCCCTCCTCCCCCACCTCCCGTGAGCTCACAGCTGCCCTGCTCCGTTCTTCCAATGCCCGCTTCCCCTCGTCTCTTCCAAGGTGACACGCTATCGCCCGCGTACCATTGAAGGTGCATAAAACAACGTGGCGACCTTCTTATTCAGTTCCTGTCTTCTCTTTAAATGTCTCACTGATGAGGTTTTTATGTGTTGTGCTCCTAACGTGTTCCCCAGGCCCTGCAGTTCTTTTATAGTGTGATTGGGCAGAGCGTGCTGATTTTTAGGAACGCTCTCACGGTATAGCAGAGCTGACTGCAATACCGGCCCTGGAGGGCTATCGGGAATATAAAGTAGGACTTAAAAGCAATTCCTGTCTAGCACAGGACAAATGCTCTAAGTACTTGCTATTCTTGTTGTTGTTGTTGTTGTTGTTTAAAAGGACCACGTCAGCAGCTGTGCTGAGAATTATTCCTGTAGGCAAGAGTAGAAACCCCAAGACAAGAGACAAGGCTCTCGCAAACATCCAGGTGGGTGGGGCTGGCAGCTCAGTCCACCACAGTCACAGGGGATGGGGTTGGATTTTCATTCAACCACATTGGCTGAAGGGTTGGTAATGGGACCAACCCTCACATGACATAGCTTAGAAGGCCTTATGCTCACTGAACTGTTACACTGCTTACAATGGCTTTCCTTGCAACTAGGAGAACAGAATTTTAAAGCATGGGGACTTATCTAGATGAGAGAAATGACTCAAGAAAGTTCTGCCCATACAAGGAGGTAATGCCTGCCATCTGCCAGATGAGAAGAGACTGTGGTGAGAGTAGGAGGTGGCAGGCAGGACACCCTTCAGGCCTGTTCACGGTACAATGCCTGTCAGCCATTCGGGGGAGGCACATGCCCAGTCACTCCTTCTTTCCTTTTCTTTCCTGTCTCATGCCACCCACTTTGGGGCCCCATCACCCCGGTTTTCCTTCCTTCCAGCAACCATTAGCATTTCAGTACTGCATTCCTTGCTAGACTATCAGCTCCCTGAGGAAGGAACCACGTCATATTGGCCCTCTGTTTCCAGGGCACATAGTAAATGCTCAGTAAATATTTCCTAAAACAAATGAATGCCTGCAGCCTTAGCCCTGTGGCATCTGATCCCATCAGATCTCTGAAGCTAAGCAGGGTTGTGCCTGGTTAGTACTTGGATGGGAGACCGCCTGGGAACACCAGGTGCTGTAGTCTTGGGAGATGGACCCGACAACCCACTGCCCAAAATCAATCCACCATTGAAAACCCTATGAACAGCAGAGAAGCACTGACAATAGTGTTTCCCCTGTTGTACGCAGTGTTGCTGAGTCGGATACCAACTAGACAGCACCTAACAACAAAAACAAAAACAAATGAATGAGTGAGTGGATGCAGAGGCACCAGCTCTCTTTACGGTGCAGTTTCCACCCCCTCCCATCCCCCAGCAAGAACGTCTATGTTCAGTTATGGCTGGGTCACCACCAACCAAGGATGGAGAGCGGGGATATCGATGGGAACTGGGCCGAGCCCTCGTTCCTCAGCGAGGACACCAGGGACGTGTTGGATGAAACCCTTCTTCTTTCAGAACCCTTGGCATCCTAGACCCTGAACAGCAATGTCTGATTTACCCCTAAGCCCTGTGAGAACCAAACATTCCTGGTCCAGGACCTCCATCCCAGTGTCTTACTCTGGTGGTCACCACCATTTCTGTTGAAAATACTCTGCCTTTGGAAAAAGACAGTTACTGTGAACAAGGTCCAGGGTGTCACATGCTACCCAGGTCCTGTGGTTCTGACTTACACATGTATTCAGAAAGGCAGGGTAAAATTGCTCCTGACAATGTAGTCTCATGTGCATATTTGCTAGAGATGGACCTGCCAACCCACTCCCAAAAATCAATCTGCCGTTGAAAACCCTATGAACAGCAGAGAAGCACTGACAATAGTGTTTTGCCTGTTGTACGTAGGGTCGCTATGAGTCAGATACTGACCCGATGGCACCTAACAACAACAACAGCCTCATGTTGGCAATCTGGGAAATCCCTCAGGGATGGCCGCCAATGTCAGAGCCAACCTGACTCTCCCAGGGTGCATATTATTTCCAGAAGCTGACCGACTGACAGAGAAGCTCTGGCCAAGCCCTGCCCACTGCAGATTAGAGGATGGAACCTCGGAGGGCATGTGACTCTTCCAAGGCCACCAGCAAGGTCTTTCCATGAAAGCCACCTCCCAGAGCAACACTGATGTCCAAAGTCAAACCAGAAGTCACTGAGTTCCCCAGCACCCTTCCGTCTCCTCCAGGAATCCAGCCACCCTTCCCTCCCCGCTGGCTGCCGTAGGAGCGAGGTCAGCAAGGCAGAGGGCAGAGCTGCACAAGGAAGGGGTCACTAGGGATTCCAGGATCTTTACGCCATGGTGTAGGGGACCCACCAAGAGGGCCGACTTGGGTACAGCCAGAAGAATCTGGAAAAAGATGACTGAAGCCAATGGCCAAATTTTCAAGGGCTTTAACTTCTTTCCAACTGAGAAACACATTGAGCTGCCTGATACACTGCATATTAGGATATTTAAGAAAGGAGGGGAGAATGAACCATTAAAGCTGTTTGGGTTTTAATTTTCTGACCGCGGAGACAATGGGGTCTGGGCCTGATTCTCAGGCTGCTGGCCCGTCTGCCTCTCGGGTTACCTTTGCCTTGGCCATCCCATGCAGATGGGAGCGCCTGGACGCGGCCACATGAAAAGCCGGTTGGAGGCGATCTCACAGTCGGCTGAGCTGCAGAACAAGGAGTGCCTTTCATGGCAGGGTGCAGGGCCCGGGGAGGGCAGCAAGGAGGCTCGGGACCTCGGCGCTGCAAAGTGGGGCTTCATATTGTGGCCACTCAGGTGGAAAGGGGGTGCTGGCCTGTCACTCCTCAGCTCCTGCCCGAGGTCACAGATGAATAGAAGCGATGGAGGAGCGGAGGGAGTCACGAGCAAGTCAGTGATGAGGGGAGAAGGGCGTCTTGTTCAGAGATAAGGCTGGAGATGGGGAGGCTGCAGGGTTCCTGGGGCAGTGAGCTGATACGGACTGGAACAACACAGCATTGTTGAGAACAGGCGGCTCCTCCCAGGACCAGAGGAGGCAGAAAGGACGGCGCGCAGCTCACGGAGGGGCTAATGGGAGCGACATCTCCAACAGCTTCCAGAAGGCTTCATGTCCAAGAATGAATGGTTGGCTCTACAGTCCACTCACACACACTGCTTTGACGGCCTCAGATAATTTTCCATACTACCTAAGCTGAAAAGTACAAACCAGCCTTTGTAGAGTGCCAGGCAGGGGCGAGGCCAGTAAGTATAGTGGTTAGAAGCCCAGCAGGCTCAGGAACCAGATGCCAATTCACACACATAGTAAGTACTCAGTCAGTAGGAACTATCTTCGTATCATGGACAGACCGTGACAATAGCAGCAACTGGGGGCATGTGCACATCTGAAAGGAGCTAGCAGGGACCCGGATATCTTTCCATTTATTTGTGGCTGCTTTGGTTTCTTTCATTGATGTGCTGTAGTTTCTGGTGGATAGCTTTTTTATCTCCTTCATTACATTTATTCCTCTTTATTTTATGTTTTTGCTGCTGGTGTAAATGAGACTGTTCTCTTGATTTCCATTTCAGATAGTTCATTGTTAGTATACAGAATGTAGAATATATGTATAGAGTATATAGTATATGTTGTTGTTAGGTGCCATCAAGTTTTCACCCAACTCATAGCAACCCTGTGTACAACAAGTGAAACACTATTGTCAGTGCTTCTCTGCTATTCATTGGGTTTTCAATGGCAGATTGATTTTTGGGAGTGGGTTGCCGGGTCCTTCTCCCAAGCCTACAGTATCTGGCATTCCTAGGCGGTCTCCCATCCAAGTACTAACCAGGCCCCACCCTGCTTAGCTTCTGAGATCTGATGGGATCGGATGCCACAGTACTATGCCCGCAGGCATATAGTATATAGTATGTGTTATATAATATGTTGATTTTCTATTCAGCAACATTACTGAATTCCTTTGTTATTTCTAACAGGATTTTTGATGGAATGTTTAAGGTTTTCTGCATCTAAGATCAAGTCATCTGCAAATAGAAATAATCTTCCTTTCCAATATGGATGCCTTTCATTTCCTTCTCTTTGATAATTGCTGTGGCTAGGACTTCCATTGCTGTATGGAATAGGTTGATAGGAGCAGAGGGAAAGCTTGCAGCCTTTTACCATGGAGTGTGGTGTTAGCTGTGGGCTGGTCATATATCTCTTTTACCGAGTAAAGATACCTTCCTTCTAAACCTATTTTGTTGAGAGTTTTCACTATGAAAGAATATTGCATTGTGTCAACTGCTTTCTCTACATCATGTGATGTGATTATATGACTTTATCTTTTATTCTGTTAATGTGGAGCATCTCATTTATTGATGTGCATATGTTGAACCATCCCTGCATCCCAGGGAGACATCCCAATTGATCACAGTGAATGATTCTTTGAAAGCACTGTTGAATTGATTTGCTAGTCTTTTATAGAGAATTTCTGCATCTGAGTCCATCAAAGATATTGGCCTGTAACTTTTTTTATTATAATGTCCTTGCCTGGTTTTGGTATCAGGATAATTCCAACTACATAAAATGGTTTTGGAAGTGCTCCCCACTCTTTAAATTTTGGAAGAGTTTGAGAAGGGTCAACATGAATTCTTCCTTGAATGTTTGGTAGAATTTGCCAGTGATGACATTTCTGGGCATTTCTGTGTTGGGAGAGTTTTTGTTGCTGATTCAATTGCCTTACCTGCTATTGGCCTGTTCAGATTTCCTATTTCTTCATGATTCAGTGAGCGTAGATTGTTTCTAGAAATTTATCTATTCTGATTTATCTAGTTTATTGTAATGTTACTGTTCATAATAATCTCTGTGATTCTTTGTATTTCTGTGGTATAAGTTGTGTTATCTCTTCTTTCTCTTATAATTTATTCATTTGAGTCCTTTCTCTTTTTTTCTTTGTTTCTGTAAAGTTTTCTCAATATTGTCTGTCTTTTCAAAATATCGATTCTTAGTTTCACTGATGTTTTTGTTTGAAAACTTTTTTCTTATTATAGGTATTTATTGCTGTAAACTTTTCCCTTATTACTGCCCTTCTTTTACTCTATAAGTTTTAGTATTTTGTATTTCCATTTTCATTCTTCTCAATGGAAAAATATCCTACATTCATGAATTGGAAAAATTAATACTGTTAAAATGCCCAGGCTACCCAAGACTGTCTACAGATTCAATGCAACCTGTATCAAAATTCCAATGATATTTTTTCAGAGAAATAGGAAAAGCAATGCTAAAATTCACATGGACCCCCAAACAATTTGAAATAGCCAAAGCAATCTCAACAAAAAAGAACAAAGCTGAAGGCATCCCTGTATCTGACTTCAAAATAGACTAGAAAGTGATAGTAATCAGAAGAGCAGGCTACTAGCATAAAGACAGACAGACATGGAGACCAGTGGAGCAGAATAGAGAGCCCAGAGCTGGGCCTTCCCATTTACAGTCAACTGATTTTGGACAAAGAAGCCAAGATCACACAACAGGGAAAGACAATCTCTTCAATAAATGATGTTGAGAAAATTGGATGGCAGCACACAGAAGAAAGAAATTTGACCTTACCTCCTACACTATAACACCACACGCAAAAATTAGCTCAAGGGATTTTTGCTGTTACTGTTGTTCTTTCTTCCTCCACTCCCCTCCCCTCCTCCTCCTCTCCTGCTCCTCTTCCTCCTCCTCCCTCTTCCTCCTCCCTCCTCCTCCTTCCTCCTCCTCCTCCTCCTCCTCCTCCTCCTCCTCCTCTTTTCCTTCTCCCCCCCCTCTCTTTTTCTTTCTTTCAACAGGGTCTTGCTGTGTAGCCCAGGCTGGCCTCATCATCCTCCTGACTCAGCTTCCCAAGTGTTGAGATTACAGTTGCACGTCATCACACTCAGCTCCACTCATGATTTAAACATAAGATCTGAAACTACTTTTACAAGAAGAAAACATAAGGAAAAATCTTGATGTGAGTCTGGGCAAGGATTTTTTGGACAAGAACCCCAAAGCACAGGTAATATAAGCAATTGCTAATTAACAGAATGGAAAAAAAAAACCAAAAAACTTACAGGCAAGAATATTTGCAAACCCTATTTCTGATAAGAAGCTAATATTCAAAATATATGAAGAAATCAAACAATTCAATAGCAAGAAAACAACCCAATTAAAAAACAGGTGAAGGCAATAAGTAAGTGGGCATTGGAACTGAACAGAGAGTTCTCGAACAAAGAAGTACAAATGGCCAATAAACACATGAAAAAATGCTCAATATCCTTAGCCATTAGGGAAATGCAAATCAAAACAACACTGAGGTTCCATCTCACTCCAGTAAGAAGGGCCAAGATTAACAAAGCAAATAATAACAAAGCTGGAGAGGATATGGAGAAACAGGGACCCTTTTACACTGCTGGTGAAACTGTAAATTGGTTCGACCACATTGGAAATCAATGCGGAGATACCTCAGAAAACTAACAATAGAACTGCCATATGACCCAGCTATACCACTCCTGGGAATATACCCAAGGGAAAATAAGTCATACCACAGAGGCGCTTGCATTTCCATATTTAATGCAGCACTCTTCACAATCGCAAGGGTATGGAGTCAACCAAGATGTCCCTCAACAGAGGAATGGATAGAAAAATTGTGGTATATACACACAATGGAATATTACTCAGCAATAAAGAGGAATGAAATTATGTCATTTGCAGCAAAATGGATGGAACTCAAGAACATCATCTTAAGTGAAGGAACCCAGTCCCAAAAAGAGAAATACCATGTGTTCTTACTCATATGTAGGAAATAAATCTAACCTAGAGGAAGAAAAA